>CM061920.1:201407156-201461892 GCA_031002005.1 Vandiemenella viatica
AAAGCCCTGGGTTCGACTCTTCCCCAAGGGGGGAAGTGTAGCATATTGAGAGATTTTAGCTATAATATGTTCTAACTTTTGTTCGGGATAATTTTTCTCAAGCTGCAGCCTATGTAATGTAATCCCACCCAACGAAGCAGAGCTCAAGGTTGGGCAAAGTCACTTCCCGTGGGAAGCGGTCCCCCCTACCAGGGTAACTACGAAAGCCCTTAGCCAGGGATTTTAGACGAATAGGATGAAGTCACCTGACTTCTCCCCACCACGTTTCTACTCTGGAGAGCGCAGTCTAGAACGGCCTCCGGGGCAGTCGTTTCGCCGATTCAAAGGATGGACCACGTCGCCATACGGCATGCAGATTTTACTAGGTAATGGCTGATGCAATTTATACCCTCTGGCTGGCTGAGAAAGAATATCCCGAGTGGCAGGATTTTATTAGTAGCAGATGCCTTTTATGAGAGTTAGTTTATGCAGTATATTTCAAGTGTATTTTTATGTGCCTATTTTTATTGAAGTTATTAAAGTCACTCAATTCTTTCAACTACATGTTTTCATTTGTATCGCTGATTCCTGCTCATTACTAGCTATAAGTGTGGGCAGAACGTAGTCACTCTGATCTTATGGCCACATATCTTCGAAAGCTAATCGAGGAGTGGTTGATCAGAGGCGAATCCAAACTTTGGCCGTGGTGACTAGCCGCTCAGTTACTACAGGGGGGGGGGGAAAACCCAGTTTCATGATTAGACTCTTTCTTCTGCGTCCACTTCCACAGTACTCCTCCGCAGTAAAACCTTACGTTCACGCCCATAGCTTCTTCTCTACACTATCGCTTCTACTCTACTGTCATCTTCCTCTGCGGTAATAATGTTGCAGCAATGGCCGGTATCGATAGTTCCACCGAGATTCCTTAATTGAACTGTTACAAGTTATCTTACTTGTACTGAATGGATTCACTTGTTTGAAAATTCTTTATTAAAAACAAAAATTAAATTTACTGTAGTTGGTTTGAAGAATAATGTTATAACACCGTGGACGTTCGAACACGTAAACAATTATTGTCAAAGTAGCTATCAGACTTCGAAATGGTTTAATAATACTTGCAGATCAGGTTCACTTCATAAGTATTATCCAATATACTCGTAATTCACGGCTGCCAGATGATAAGCATATCCCAAGTGAGTAAGAAAATATGGGATAATATATACATATATATAATGTGTAACTGGTAATTTATTTGCCCCGGGTTGTTTACATTCATTGAAATAGCCACCACGAAATTTAGTAAACATTTCGCTCCGAAGAATTGCAAGTTCTTAGGTGAAAATGAAAGTAAGCTGATAGAACAGTACGCCGAGTACACACACTATCTCCCACGATCCCAGTGACAATGTTCACTTATTCAATAATCCTGTGACTGAAGTTCACAATTATCCACAATGTTCTGCCCGTTTTTTTTTTTTTTTTTTTTTTTTTTACTTCATATATAGGTCCTACTCCTTACAGTAGTTACGGCCCGATGATCACCGATATTCTTGGATGACCATGTATCCACATTCCCTACTTCGGCACGGATGCCTGACAAATGACAATGCCCACCCTATCTCGTGAACTTCCCGCACAAAACTTTTTACTTCAGGTTATCCAAAGATGGAAGTGCTCTACCCTGCACTATTGTCTTTTGGATTCAGATTTCGAACTCTGCTAATTCCTCCCGAAATGCAATGAAATTAGCTACTTAAATGTTCCATGAACGAATATAATTATTTAACTACATCAATGTTTTTCCCATCTTTCAAAATTCTTAATATTACCTATGAAGAAACTTATAAGTCGCAACTCGGCCATACTGTTGTTCTCTTCACAAAATATCTCGTAACAACTAATCATTTTATACAGCACTGTAGATAGTACACATACATTATCATACATGTCCAGGTTATCATTAATACATTAGACAAATTTAACACCCAGAGTCAATTGGATTCCTACTATGTGAGTCCTAAAAATGTTGAAACGGAGATATGCCTTCTGTAGGGAAAACTTATAAAAGCTTCTAACGTAGGATCACCTACAAACAATTAAGTTTCTTCTGACTTTACGTACCGATTCTGAATTCAACCTAGCGTGCTGGGTGAGCTGTAAAGCTCTGGCGTGTTCGGATACCCGTCTGGACATCCTAATATGGGTCTTCCATGGTTGTCCAATATCAATCACGGCCAATACCAGGACGGTTTCTTAAAAAATCCCTGGCCAAATTTCTTCACGTTTCTTCCCCAAGTACTTTCATCACCTCTAATTACGTCGGCGAGGAGTAAAAAAAGAGGGCTGTATTTTAAAGCTAGTTGTGTTGTCATTGATAGTTTTTCCACTTTCATGATGTTAATTGTAACAGCAAAACTTGGAGCAAGGACTGATTAAGATTTATCGAGAGATGAGATTTAATATGACTGCTTACATTAGAATTAAAGTGTAAAAAAACAAACTAGTAATTAGATTTTGTTAAGTCTCGGGTACTTAATGATGACTCTTGGACACTAAAAGGAGAACACACATGCAGAAAGGAGCGGAAGGGTTCGTAAGAAGTGCAGAAAATAATATATTTTTCGATCCAGTGTGATTCCAATCAAGTTCTTGTTTACGACTGGATCAGCCGCTTTAAAAATAATTGTTTTACAAAAAGAATCCAATACGCAACAGAAATTATCGCAACGGCATGGAAGAAAATAGGCTCTGGCAGCTGGTTTACAAATATTCTTTTTTGTAAAGGTTAGTGACAAACAATTAGCTAAAGAAACTGTAATACTCGTGCAACAAACAAGGATATGACTGGTTACTAACAACACGTTTTTCAGTCATTCTGCGCTGTCTCCCAACAGCTAGTGACAACGTTGAAGAGACATGTGTAGCAGTGATTTCCCTCCGCTTTCTGTGTCCTATACTTCTCCTTTGGTGGATAAAAGAAAACCTATAATAGCTGATCCATCCTTCTTCGAGGCCGTTATCACGTTTCCTGTAATTGTCAGAAGCATGTTTATCATGGAGAGGTGAATGTTGCGAGTTTTCTTTACTATATTCTGGGCCAGATGGACCCCCCCTCCCTCTATTTGTGGCTTTACGCCTCGTCAACGTCAAGGTCATTAGAGGCGGGACGGGATTGGGGACAAGGAACAGGAAGGAATTCAGCCATGGCCTTCTTGAAGGAAGGATCCGGACTTTCACCAAATCTGGATGCCTGGACGTGAATTCGAACAGTCGTCCACCCGAATGCGAGGCCAGAGCCTTAATCGCTCACCCACCACTCTCTGCACCAGGTGGCACTTCCTTGACTCCATATAGAAATTAAACTACACGTACGCCTGTCATAAAGCATCTTCGAAATCCAACCCCTGAAAGTAGCTCTTCTCTCAGTTCCACCCTTACCTTTTGAATAATTCCTTTGTCTCTTCTGCCGAAACTGTATTTTTTAACTATCTTGATTATTTCCTTTTCTTTGTATCTCTCCCTTCAGTCTCGGAAGTCCTTTTGTATCCGTCATTCAAACAACTCCGATAACCCTGTATTCTTCCTTACCTACGATAATCTTCAGCTTTCCATAACACCTTCAGATCATTTGCTTTGTGACAGCATTTGATCCACATGATATTGCTCTATATTCCTCACATTTTCTGTTATTTGTTTTCTTTTCGATAAGTTTTAGTACTGTTTGACAATAATCTTTAAGTCATTTTCCTTCTGTGTATCAATTGCTTGCTTTCTTCTCCTTGAAATGCTTTCAATACCTCAGCTTGTATGCCGTCAGTTCCAATAGCATTTTCCTTTCAGTCTCTCTCAACGAAATTTCTTACATACTCCCTAGAATGTTTTCGCGATTATTGTTATCATACATTTTTCCCATATTTCTTAGCTACTATTCTCATCGATTATTTACTCAAAAATAAAGCAATTCGATGTATTCCTTCCAACTTTTCTTTATACGCTCCTGTTTACTAACTATTCATTCGTCTGCCTTTGTACATCTTTTTGCTTCTTGAGGACAAATTTGTTAGGCGCCTTCTAAATAACATGATATTTACCATCCATTTCTAGTCTTCCTATTTAATTATGCTTCTGCCTCATCCACGTTTTTCTTACCTCTTTTTAAATAATTAATTTGTTTTCTTTTTTTCTCTACTCTTTTCTTTCTCTTCCTTCTTATTCAGTCTTCTATATAATACAGCCCAGGAACAACAGTTAAATGATCTGTGTCTCAGTTGTTAAGTCTTTGTCTATTATAACACAGAAATTTGAAGCGCCCTCAGTGTCCAATGTAAGTACTGATCAAAAGAGAAACCCTACTGCGGGGATAAAAGGAAGAAGTAAAGATGAAAAGGAAGTACTGTATAAAGTTATTCGAAGTGACATCTGAATTACTGTAGTAACATGTGGAATTTGTATTTTAAAAATGACTGAAAATGCAGTTGAAATGGCTGCGTTCACTGACAGCCTGTCCCCTCCAGTCCCTCCAATATGAATCGCAATCAGATATTGCCTCCTCCTATTTATCTAGAAAATAAAGTAAATGTTAATTGCACAAACACCTTTAAATAGTCTTTTCTTTATGGTGACAACAGGGTCACAATAAAGTAATAGGAGCCTACATGTGCAACGAAACATTTTCAAAGCACAGGATGCCAATGATGTGCTGTATACAACTAACTATGGTGACAGAATTTGCTCATTCACGTTAAAACAAGAAACAAGCAAAAACTAAAAGGTAAATATTTTCATAAAGCGTATCTATTGTACAGCAATCTCAGTGTTTTTGTTATCCTTGTGTTTATGTGTTGGTTTTTACCTTACATTTGTTACACTATTTCAGATAAAACGTAGAACAGACAGAATGTTTCAACACTACCAGATATCCACTAAGTTACACAAGAATTCATCCATCTGAATGTTTCAACGAACAACAGGTTGGTAAGCTAGATCCCCGAAAGTAAATAATAAAAGACCCGTAAAACTGAATAAACTGAGAAACTACAATCGCAATGAAGGTTACGGCTGGTTTCTTTCCGATAGCATAATTCAGAATCGTTTTTGTAGGCCGACATTTCCCAGGGTATATAGCAACTAGATAAAGTCTTAAATAGATGATTCGCAGGTTGAACTTTTGATTTACTGTCACGATAAGGACACTCTCTGTTGTTTATTTATGACAGCCTGCACTTTGAACAAGATGGAAACTAATTATTTATATTGCTGCGACTATCACGTAGCAGTTTCCACTTTAAGGCACATTTCTAATGCCGAGTAGTGCCTTAGTATTTCATTTTATTTTACACAGTACTCCTCAATATATTGGCGTGAACGATCATTGTACCTTCTGTATTTGTGTTTGTAATTTAAAGGTTACAAATGTCAATTTTTTATCGCATTGTATTGTTGATCGAGAAATCTTGAAGATCCAGAGTTTAACACACCTTCCACCTTTGTCGTGGAAACCAAATTCGTTTTGAGAAAGTAAGTATCTCGACCTGCTTGCGTATTTATGTAATGAAAATCTAGCGCTAATTTTTTAATATTACTGTTACCCTGCAGTTCACAAAAAGAGGCGAGGATGCGTTGTACCTATCCCAATTTGTAATCGTTTACACATGGGAAGGGATATTCGGGGAATGACAGGAGGCACCCATGGGCTACTTTGAGGAACCATCCTGGTATTCGCCTGGAGTGATCTAGGAAAACCACAGGAAACCCAGATCAGAATGTCCGGATTATTAGTTTCTTAGTACCTTTTATTCCATTCCCTAATTGCTTGCGAAAAATATAAGTACATAAAAGAATTGGTTCTGGACCTGATTTCTTTTAACTTATTTTATCGGTCAGTCTTATATATGAATGTTGCTGGAAGTAAAATGAGTTTGCTGTCATCCTTAAATAGATCTGTCATGGACTTTCCAATTTACATTGAGAGCAACGCCTACTATGTCCCAGATCTTCAAAACCCAAACATTGCATTTACGCTTTCCTATCAGCTATATATATATATACCTGTCACGAATCGGGCGGCTCTTCAACGGGGCGTCTCCAGTGCCGCCATTAAACCCTTTTGATGGGGGTCTCATACAGAAGGAAAATATTCTAAATGAGGTCGTACTAGTTCTTTCCATACAGTCGATTTAACTTCCGGTGTACACTGTTTTAAATTACGACTATGGAATCTGAGAATACGGTTTGTTTTCCAAAATACTTTCTCAATATGTTCATTTCCAAACAAATTATTATGAATTGTTACCCATTGGTATTTTCTGTGAAAAATGTGATATTATTGGCGTGAAAATTGCAGAGCGTTCCATGAATCACGGAGATGATAACGGAAACCCGGCTAAATGTCGCAATACAAACTTTCAGTACGCTAGGACTAAGTTTAGAACCGGGACAGTTGTACCCTACAGTGTCCGGTCATATGCCATTGAAACTATTCAGAACAATAGAAATTATTCAAATTCTTACTACCTGAATTTGTACTAGTATCGTTAGCGAACACAGGAGGTTATGGAGAGGGGATTTAGTAAAGGTGACCTTTTAGAATTAGCAATCAAATGAAATCAATACGGTGACTCTGGTTATCTGTTGCAGGTCCCCTTGCAGGCGGGCAGCTGGTACCGACCGTGGGGTTCCCTTGGCTGATACGGACCGTAGGAGTGCTCAACCTGCTGTACTGCCCACTGCTTGTGCTACTCGCAGATACCGATCAGCAGTCCAAAGAGGTCTGTTCTACATATTATAAGTATTATAATCAATTTGCTGGAAAAAAACTATCTTCTGTTATTGGAATTATATCAGTAAAACTATCAAATATGTGGAAGACGACTTATTATGAACACAATCTCGTTCGAAATCCTTCACGATATAATGATCCAATATATATGAATATTCATACAAATCTGGCTTTACAATGGTTAAAAAGAAAAAATACCTTCACAGACACACTAAAATATTGCGAAATATTCAAAATGATTTGAGGAGTTTTCCACACGTGAACATTACAATTTTTTCTGCTGTTGTTAAATTTATTCCATAGTATCGCATAAGATGACAGCACAAACTGTGACGTCTGTGTTGGTAGGAGACGCAGTGCCTGGAGGAGGTGGGTAACGGTGCAGACTACAGCAGCGGCGGCACCACTGGATTCTCCTACCACCGCTTCGTGGATAGTGACTGAGAGCGGACTGCTATGCAGGAACCAATCTGACTTGTATTTCGCCCAGCAAAGGGGGTATAAAGAGCTCTGTATTCTAGCCCCCGCCCCGTACTATATCACAGTAACAAAGAAAAATTTCGAGAATATTTCCTTTTATACCTCCCTCTCAGAAATTCAGTGGAATTATAAGATTTCGATTCCAGATCATAGAGAAAGTAGAATACTTTAAGGACTTCCGCGTTTGCCGTAAAAATAACGTTAAGCTAGAGAAAAAAGGCAATTTTTGCAGTATCTTAATCCAAAATCAATACGTGTATACAAATGAATGAATCCATGATTGATTTCTTTAAATGCTCTGTTCAGTGGGTATGCTATTCAACAGATTTCCTTGAGATTCTACTTTACAGTGTAAACTGGAGGTGTATACTAGCTTTAAACATTTTCTAGTACAACTCGCACCATCTAAAAAGAATCTGAGTTATCTCGCCGATCTTAACAATTAGCACTCCTAAGGCTACATTACAGGGGATTAACCAGCATTCAGTCATATTTATATCAGACTTTTGAAAGCTTCCGTATATGTGCTGCTGTATAAAATCACTCACCATTTTCATAAGTAACGAAAACTTTTTTTAAGAAAGCAACAATGATAGAAAAAATTAAGCTTTGCAAAAAAGTTGTGATATAGCTGCGTTTACCCAGTTTAAATAAAAAATAGAGATACAACACTTTGTTTTCAAATTGTTGCCTCTAGGACACGCGCAAAAATACAAATACTCCATACATCAGCAAATCATTTGAAACCACCTTGTAATACTAAATTTCTAAATGTATCTTTAACTTTGTTGTAAAAACACCGATTTATTATCATAGCGAGCTAATTTTGGAACAAACTTAACCCACG
Source organism: Vandiemenella viatica (assembly GCA_031002005.1). NCBI lineage: Eukaryota > Metazoa > Arthropoda > Insecta > Orthoptera > Morabidae > Vandiemenella > Vandiemenella viatica. The sequence continues at coordinate 201,415,241 of CM061920.1, forward strand.
AGCAGTAAATGTGAATTAAAAAAATTAGAGAATCTTTTTGTAAAGGCATTACATAACCAAATGTTGCAAACTTTACATTTTCCTGAATTTCGACAAAGAAAAATATCACGACTAAAAACTTATAAACGTAAGTTCCTCTGCTAATGATGATTTCACGTGTGCTCAAAAGGACCGTGCTGCGGAAACACGACAGCTGCCAGTCAATCGCCAAGATAACGGCGTTCAAATACAGTGCAACCTAGATATAACAAATCGGAGGGGAAAAAGAAAATATTCGTTATATCAAGTAATTCGTAGAACTAAGGTTTGTTATGTTGAAGTTAGGTTGGTCTAAAATTCGTTATAAAGAGGTAAAAAAATAGTTATATTCACCTCAACATTACGTACTTATCTTGTTATAGCGAACAACTTCTACTAATAAATAACACATTTTTATCAAATTACTGCATGTATTTTCTATTTAAAAACAATTAGGTAGGTAACAAATTTTTTCTTACATTAATAATCAAAATTGAATGCAGTAAAATCCGTAAAATTAGGTACATATCTTGGTGGGTACATACATTATGTAGGTAATTTAATGTTAATTTCAAAGATTCGCACAACAAAAATCACGAATTAAAGGTAAAGAATCAACAATGTGGTTATAGTAGCTTAATCTCAATTTTGTTCATCTTGATTAGAAAAAAAGTCATAAATAGTTGTCTGTTTACCACCGGTAAGAGTTATCACATCCAAAGCGCAATCTAATTTCGTGATGGAATTGACTACATCGTCACTCAAACCTCCCTTTTTGAGAAACACAGATTTTATTATATTTAAAGCATTATAAGCATCTTTTATTGTGAAGTTATGCTCATCAATTTCACCCCCTTATTCCTCGTCTTCATCCGCTTCTGCATTAGTAACCGGCAACACAGATGTGACGATGTCAGCATCAGTTAGTTCTCCACAGACGGCTAAATCATTATCAAAGGTAACGAAGTCTTCGAACTCAGTCTCTTGAAGGTGCAATTCTTTCTGAACTCTTTGCCAGGTCCTAGCAAGTTCTACGACTGGTAAATCGTCCTCCTCATCTTCGCATGTTACTTTAAACCCACTTTTCTTGAAGCAGTTTGCAATGGTCTTTTCAGTGACTAGATTCCAAGCTTTGGCGATCATCCACATGGCTTGTAAAACGTCAATTGTAGTTGGTGTTTGACGTTCAACATCAGCAAGAAATCGTCTGACAACTTCCTTCCAATAATGCATTTTGAAGCTTTGGATGATGCCTTGGTCCAGTGGTTGTAGTTTTGAAGTGGTACTTGGAGGCAAGTACTTTATTTTTATATTTTTCAGGTTAGGAATTTCTCCGTGTGCAGTACAATTATCGATGAACATTAGAATTTTCTTGTTTTTTTTCTTCATCTCTTTATCCAGACTTTTAAGCCAATTGCAAAAAGCATCACTAGTCATCCAAGCCTTATCGTTGGACGTGTAATCTGTTGGCAGATTATTGACATTTTTAAAACATCGCGGTTTTTGATATTTTCCGATGATGAGTGGCTTAAGTTTGTAAGTCCCAGTACAATTTGTTCCCAGCAGTACTGTTAAGCGAAGTTTGCTGTTTTTTCCGCCATTACATTCATCGCCTTTGAATGATAAGGTTTTGTCAGGTAAACATTTATAGAATAGTCCAGTTTCATCGGCGTTAAAGATGTCTTCGGGATCGTATCCGGTGGTCAGCTCTGCCAGTTTGTTTTTCCAATCATCACATACTTTTTCATCAACACTACCACTTTCACCGCATATTTTTCGAAAAACAATCTCGTTTCGTTTTTGAAATTTTGAAGCCACCCGTTGCTAACACGGAACTTTTCATGTCCCAATTCTACTGCAAACTGCTGAGCCTTTTCCTGAAGAATAGGTCCTCCGATTGTGATTTTGTCTCGGCACTGTTTTAACCACTTCAACACACATTCCTCTACGTCTGTGAACTCGCATGATTTTAATCTTTTACTGTTTACAGGCAAACCACTTTCTTCTGAAAACTTATCTTTAAATTTTAAAATTGTAGCCAATGTACTTGCGGGAATCCCGAACTTATTAGCTATGTCTAATTTTTTCGTCATAAGATTTTTGTCAACATAATTAATGATGTTTCGCTTTTCTGCAACCGATAAGGAACACCTTTTACGTTTCCGAGCCATTAACAATAGTGACGAGCAGAAGTGTTTACATTACTTTCAATCAAACAACAAAAGCGTGTCGAAACATGTCGCGACATGAATCACATTAAGAGTTATATATTGGTGGGAACTTTATATAAAGGTTTTGGGTTGACAAAATTCGTTAATTAGAGGTATGTATACTTTTTCTTGATAGTTGAAAATTCGTTATAAAGAGGTTGTTCGCAAAAAATGTTCGCAATGTAAAGGTATATTTTATATTGACTCTTATGGACAATTCAAGGGGATTACGAAGAATTTGTTAAATCGAGGAATTCGTTATATTGAGGTACGTTATATTAAGGTTGCACTGTATTACACAATCCGGAGTTACACCAGAGAAGGCTTCATTGAAACTACTAGCCTGCTAACTTCCTGTTTGCCGGAGCCGGTAGACTAGCCAATGGCCGCAGGTTACAACCCGGCTTATGGCAAGATTTTTCTGATTAAATATTGGGTTTATCTTGCGCCGTCCTCTACTCAGATGGCCAAATACACTTCGATTAGAACGAAATACACTTGTATTAATTTGGAAAAAACATAGGCCTTCATTATTTGTGCAGCCGTCTGTTCTTACATTACAGACTTCTTGTTTATGCTACCGACTTGTCGCACCTTGTGAAATTGAATATGTACTTGATGTATTTGATAGAGTCGATGTGTGCCCAAGAAAGTCCAGTCTTCGGCCAACGGAAACAGATTCTGTAACAATATTCATCGTTTGCAAAAACATGTTTTAGATGGAATTACGGACGTTTTGTCATATACATATATTTATTAACGACTCTAGAGAAACAGAATAAGATAATTTTAACATACAGAGTCGTCTTGTTTTACATAGTGTCCGCTCGGACACAGCGCCACTTGTCGAATCTCAACTCCATTATTTTTTCCTCGTGTGTGTGGTAGCCAGCTTATTCAACCAGACGAGGTCAGCATCCAATAGGTACTCTCTCCTGTCAAGCGTTTACCTGCAAAAAACATTTTCTATCTAACAAGATCAAAATCCTAGGACACCGATTCCGAACTGTAGGCTGGCACTATTTTCCCGTGCACACAACACAGCAGGCAGGTAAAGATTGTGCTACTTGAAAGGTTCAATTGTAACGCATTTGCAATACAACCCCACATTCCAAAAAAAAATAAAGAGGAGAACTATGCCGATGGACGCTTTCTAAAAGATGAGAGCTAAAGAAAGCTGTCATAGGCTGTCTAAATCTTCTAGTGGCCACATCATGCAATGACGGAATACGTAAATTACATCCCATACCATCACTTAAACGATGTGCTCGTTTCCGCATAAACTGTGCGTGGCACATTCATAAATAGAAAAGAAACCCACTATTTAACCTAATAGTATATCACCTTGTTCTTAGATTTATGATTATCGTGACTTTCTTATTTCACTATTTCCTGGCTCATTCCTGTTGAAGAAACGTAACCAATATTTCGCACCGAAAAAACTAAATGCTGGAATAAAAAATAAAGCTTTGTTTCGATATAAACTATAACATCTACAACATTTATATCAATATTCATGCATGAAATAAATATGAAGAAATAAAAATCTCATAAAAAATCGTGTTTTTAATAAATTCCTTAAAAATCACTAACTATGTTTTATCGAATAATTGCCCAATATAATAAGATCTGTCATAACTTGGATCTGCCCATCCACGACGACATGGACAATCAATTTCAGAGACTTAAATCAAGAAGTCCAAGCCTAAAAACTGCTAAACAGCTTACGTCTGATAATTTTAATGGGAGAGAAGCATGGAGATTGGAGTGGATACCCTTAGCCCCACCAGAATGGCTCTCCCTGTTTGACAGTCAACCGGCTCTAAGCAGCTCTTAACAGAGTAGGTCTGGTCATGGCAGATGTGCTTCAGCTCTGTACACATGGGGAAGGAGAGATTCGCCGAACTGCGACTGTGGTGAGGAAAAACAAACCATCCGTCACGTGACCTTTGATTTCATACTTCGAGTCTTCAGGGGATCACCGATAGACTTTATTAATATTTCAAATGAAGCTCTAGATTGGCTGCACCATGTTAATTTTGAATTTTAATTATAATTTAATGTTACATTGTATTATTGATTTTTGTGCACGTCCATAAGATAAATAAATAAATCGAATAAGATTTACTGACTAAGGTGACGCTTTTACTTCTGATGCATTATTGCTTCCATATGTTCACTGAAATTTTTACTACATTTTTGTGCATCTTTCTTCTGAATATTTATATCTCTTTTTAAGATTGATTCATTTCTGGATATGGTATCGTAACAATTCAGAATAATGTTTGCTGTTTTTGAAAAACTGTATGCTTCGAAATACTTTTGAAGTTCATCATGGTTGTTGATTGAAAAAATAGAGAGAACAGTCTTATTTGTGACATTGTCATTTATGACACTCCATCATTAAATTTAAAGGATGCTTAAACTTAAGACTTTCTTATCATCGATGAAATTGTTGTAAAATGCGTCCTCATTCGCAATTATCTCTCTTGATACCATACGTAATTTACGTGGCCTCTATTAATCTCTCTTGATGGAATGGTGAATATTAATGACTTTACGTGTATTTTTACAATTTAATAATATAATGAACAATTTGATTTTCACGTTAATTAAATCTCTAAAAGAAAACATATACGACAATTCTTCGATTCAATACGTAGTCCACACAATGATGCTACAGTAACATCAATTACAGGTTTTAACCCAAACACTCGTACTAATTAGAACTGATGAGTGAGGAAAAAAGAAGAAATGTACATGTATACCATCATGAACGGCTGATCTCCTTCAATTGAGAAGAAATTTATCTCTTTTAGTTTTCAACGATGGATTCTTAAGAATACTTGGTAACAAGGTAAAAGACTTTACTTTAAAAATTTTTAAAGTGAAGTATTTACTGGATCTTCGTACTACTAGATACGTGAGAATATCCTGAATGACAGTTGCAAGAATTAGGATTTTTTTTATTATTCTTTGTCTGTTTCTACATATCACATGCGATTTGGTTTTTTCAATTTTGTATTACTGTGTTAGGTGCCTTGGTGGGCAAACCACATTACAATTATCTTTCATACCTTTATGATTAATAACTGTGGATTTTTAATTTTAATTTTACGAAGGATTGGAAATTTATTAATTTTGCAAGAATCTCGACGTTGGTTGGAATTTAGGAAAAATTGTCACAATATGACATTTATTTTCTTATCACTGGCGATTACAAGTCTGAGCGAATTTACCGTTAACATTAACACAAATTGGCAAAATCATAAAAAGCAACGCTCAGAGTTACAATTAGCCGTCATGGGCAAGCAAACAATTGTATATTTACTTTTAAATATCTCAGAATCAAAATGCAAGAAATAATGACAACTGGAAACAATGAAAAATACAAGTTATGACTACCTCAGACAAAGGCATCATAATACTGTGACTTTACAGTTAAAAAGAAAATCATGGGCGCCAGAATGAACAATATATCATTCGAAAATAACTAGTTCTGGCAAATTATGCCGCTAGCTCAGGGGTTTTTACAATTACAAAGTGAGAACATGGACCTATCCTCTCAAAGTCACTTACGGGTTCTGTTTCACGGAATGCACAATCACATGGCTTGGTCGTAATCAATTACCATTGTAGTTCTGCGTCTGATGTCTGTGATGAGTGTAGCGGACCCACGATATGTGAGATTATTTCACAAGTCGGCTATAGGCATCTCTGGTCTGGCAATGCGCATCATCGCATTACCGGCTGTGTTGCGGTGATAACCTTGCTCCAGCAAGGCAAGCTGCGGTTAGCGAAAGAAGTCAACTTTCCAAGTCAACCTCAGACTGGTGCGATCGAAGTTAGAATGTAGAATCTCAGCTCCTCGCTCTTCGGTCCACGAGGAAACTTCTTGCTCCGCCCATTTGTAGTCTCGAAGCTCACATACAACAAAAATTCCCAGGATTTTGAGTTATACGCTCATTTTGATTGGACCTTCAGGTCGGCACCTAATGTCACGTGATATCCTCGATATGTGATTTGGCCAAAGAATCCAACAGAGGTCGGACATATTCGGCTAAGTTCGCCGGGGAGAGAGAACATTCGGGTTTCGGACGGCAGGCTTTTCCCGCTCGGTGAGTGACCCATCCCCAGGGAGCAGTGTGTGTGGTCTGGCAAATCCCAAATCCGTGACGTCCTGTCCCCATGGCTCGGAAAGACCAAGATTAGCTTCTAGCCTACATAGCTCAATAACTCTTTAATATTCGCTTTGCTACGATACACTGTATAAGTTCACCATTTCATTACAGTCCTCACTTGGAATCTTGCGTACTTTATAAAATTACAACAAAAATCTATTCACGTGGTCGCCCAAGATTTATGTAAATTACTCTTATATTATTACATATATAATAAAAAATGCACCTTGTAACGTGGCGACAGCGCGGCTCGTTACAATATGGCCGGCCGTTGGTGAAAAATGAAATTATGGTACAATAATTTTATTTTTAACTACCTAATTCTATCTCCATTGTGACTCAACAAAAACTTAAGCATTTTTCTAATTACATTAATTTTAAATGTGATTCCAATAACCATCGGTATTCCTGCCTTGTAAGGTGAATATATAACGGGATCATATGTCCTTTTGGCCGTCTTACAATTCTTTACAAACAGAAGCACGTGAATTCAGGTAGCCTTCCCAAATATAAAGTTATATTAAACACAATACTAAAATATACATGAAAAGAAATTATTTACATACATGTTTAAATAATAATAATCTTGAAAATAACTTGTATCAAATCTTATCATTAAATTAATAAAATGAAACACATTAATAAAACAAAACATTGTCAGAACACTTATGCAGAAAGTGGTTGAACTATACATTGTATTTACAATTTAGCGTGATGTTTTACTCATGTGCATAAAAATAATTCTGCCTTCAACAAACATCCATAAAGATGCTAGAGGTGAGCGTAAAATATCTCATTACATTGCGCGGTTTTAATCTCAAAACAACGGAATAGTTTAGTCGGATTCGGTGACGTGATTTTTGTCATGACCGACGGTTAATTCAATAAGCATTTCAGAGAGAAGATGTGTTCGTGTTCATGGTCAAATATCATTAACTGTAATCTTAGATTTTAATGACGCGGCATTTACTTATAATTCAACGTGGTGTGGAATGAACGATGTAAGTACATGCTTTCGTTTGTTACGTAAATTATGAACCTTACTCGTTGAATGTTAGGTGGTCTCCTAATTAGTCTTTCATTGGTCGACATCTCTAACTTGTAATATACCATCTGTGAAGTGATTGCGAATTTCATGGCGAAAGGTACCTGTATTTGCTCATGGGTATATGTAATGGAATTTCTATAAAATTTACCATTCCCATATGAGACATTATACACATTATGCGGTTTGACGTGAACTTTCATCATCGTCAACCAAAGTCGCTGCAGCATCTATGGCATACAAGCGGACACAAAATATAACCATTCGCACATAAAATGAAAGGATAATGAATAGCGTGACTATCATTCCTCAGTAACATTACGATTCCTTCACAATGGGTCTATTGATGACTCGAGATTATCTTGACATTCAAAGAATATAATATTTCTCTTTATTTAGGAGTTATTATAACCGTTTTAACATATCGTTTACTCCACGTTTTAAGCCGAAAATCCATCCCAGTTAGCGAATATTTTCCTTTTATACACTTATGCTTCTTTAGCTTGTATGAAAAAGGTTATAAGCTTTGTGCATAGAAAGGTCCGATCTCAGGTGTTCCTTTTGCCAATACAAAGCAATTTTGAGATTTCACGCTAGCAGAACACTACAAATCTATATAAAGCAAAAATATAAACATTGCAATTATTTTCGGTGAGTACACACAATTCTGAGCTAAATGTATATTGTCCAACAATAGTTTTAATCTAATTTACGGAATACTATACAATTTACAGTAAGGGTACGCGAAATACCGCTAGAACGAGGCGTGGAACGACTTGTTTCCCTTCTCATTCATCCTGGGGTATTCGCTACCTGCTAATTCTCGGAAACTGCCGGTTGAGCCACTGCTTACCTGCACTAATGAGCTCAGCTTTTCGAGGGTAACTGTCCCCAGCTCCCTCGATACCGTTACTTAGTATGAAATGATATAGCATGAAAAACTTCGATATCACCAATAATCTTATTGTTCACGTCTTCACCATCTGTGCAATTATCATATACAAAATTCCCTTTTAATTGAAGTTAGCATCAAATATAATTACCTTAACTTGCAAAGTTAGCTGAATTATTGAATATATCCCGTAAATAAAGTTTTTCCCCTTTAGCCTTTACAAACGCAGTCGCCTTTAACTTTTTGCTCTTCGACCTCCCTCTATCGTTAGCAAAATAACAGCAAGGTATTGTGAAAACTCTCCTTTATATCTGTAATCCAACTTAAGATTCCTAATTTCTGTGATGACCAACCCAATTTAAGCAAATCTTTCTGGCAAGGTTTCGTGTTCTATAGGGCATTATCTATGGCACGTTAGCCACCCTTTACAGATACACAAAACAAAGAAGTAAAATACGTTGATCAGATAACATTCGATCTTCGATCAACACAGACAAAGCGATATTACGCTCGCTGTACACTTCTGCTCAGAAAAGATATAATGCAACTACCTAAGGTAAAACGTTACATCGAACTCATGCATCACAAAATGTTGAAATGCTTGTTTAATTCCAGAAATTGCTGCCTATTTTCCTGCCTATGTGAATCAAAACGCTTGTTTAATTCCTGTCTATGTGCATCAAATTGCTGCCTTTGTGAATCAAATTGCTGCCCTATTGCAGTCATCAATATGTTTATCATTTGCTGTGATAGGAGTGGTGATTCTATGGGAATTTGTGTTATTTGTTGTGTCTGTTCTGAATGTGCGGGCGTATTCTGTATCATTTCACCGACAGGTGACGGAAAATTTTCCATATTTTCTTCCTGTGGCGACAAAGTAGACTGCGAACTATATGAGTGGGTCGGAACTTCAGAACTTACGTTCCCCTCCCCTGCATCCGATATTTCGCGTTGTTCCGCTAACTGAATCGAATCGTTCATGATTTCGAGAGAGTTTTGCTTATCAGACTGATCATCCATATCAAAACCTTTTATTGTACGGGATCGCAGCTTCATAAGAACACACAACGAATGAATTTACACCGCAATTGTGCAATGACGAAATCTAGACTCACAACAACAAAAATACCGCGAATTTCAATACACACAAATACATATACCCCTCCAAAATACAGCACGAGAAAAGCAACGATGAATCATGCAACACAACACCATGAAAGCAGACTTACTTTCAAACACATAGGCAAAACATGCGTGTCTTTAATTTTCTTAGAAGTTACCATGCTTTAAGAAATCAACACTGAAGTTACTCATTTAAAAATTTGAAAAATGATCACAAAATTGTTACAATACAAAGTGTATTGCATCTCAATTGAAATACACAAATGAACTTCTTTTTAATGCGTTGAAACAAAATAAATTTTATGCATTGAAACAAAATGAACTTTATGCATTAAAATACAAGTGAAACACCAAAATAAAATCTTGTATGAATATCTATTGACTACAAGAATGATAAAACTGCCAAAAACCATGTGCAACATTCCATGAAACTTTCTGAATTTGGGCTCCAAATTGTATTAATTTGAATTAGTGCCACCAAGTTCGCAGACATTAAGAAGTAATGTCTCATCTGGCACCAGCGTTGGGCGCCATTATGTGTTAGGTGCCTTGGTGGGCAAACCACATTACAATTATCTTTCATACCTTTATGATTAATAACTGTGGATTTTTAATTTTAATTTTTACGAAGGATTGGAAATTTATTAATTTAGCAAGAATCTCGACGTTGGTTGGAATTTAGGAAAAATTGTCACAATATGACATTTATTTCTTATCACTGGCGATTACAAGTCTGAGCGAATTTACCGTTAACATTAACACAAATTGGCAAAATCATAAAAGCAACGCTCAGAGTTACAATTAGCCGTCATGGGCAAGCAAACAATTGTATATTTACTTTTAAATATCTCAGAATCAAAATGCAAGAAATAATGACAACTGGAAACAATGAAAAATACAAGTTATGACTACCTCAGACAAAGGCATCATAATACTGTGACTTTACAGTTAAAAAGAAAATCATGGGCGCCAGAATGAACAATATATCATTCGAAAATAACTAGTTCTGGCAAATTATGCCGCTAGCTCAGGGGTTTTTACAATTACAAAGTGAGAACATGGACCTATCCTCTCAAAGTCACTTTCGGGTTCTGTTTCACGGAATGCACAATCACATGGCTTGGTCGTAATCAATTACCATTGTAGTTCTGCGTCTGATGTCTGTGATGAGTGTAGCGGACCCACGATATGTGAGATTATTTCACAAGTCGGCTATAGGCATCTCTGGTCTGGCAATGCGCATCATCGCATTACCGGCTGTGTTGCGGTGATAACCTTGCTCCAGCAAGGCAAGCTGCGGTTAGCGAAAGAAGTCAACTTTCCAAGTCAACCTCAGACTGGTGCGATCGAAGTTAGAATGTAGAATCTCCAGCTCCTCGCTCTTCGGTCCACGAGGAAACTTCTTGCTCCGCCCATTTGTAGTCTCGAAGCTCACATACAACAAAAATTCCCAGGATTTTGAGTTATACGCTCATTTTGATTGGACCTTCAGGTCGGCACCTAATGTCACGTGATATCCTCGATATGTGATTTGGCCAAAGAATCCAACAGAGGTCGGACATATTCGGCTAAGTTCGCCGGGGAGAGAGAACATTCGGGTTTCGGACGGCAGGCTTTTCCCGCTCGGTGAGTGACCCATCCCCAGGGAGCAGTGTGTGTGGTCTGGCAAATCCCAAATCCGTGACGTCCTGTCCCCATGGCTCGGAAAGACCAAGATTAGCTTCTAGCCTACATAGCTCAATAACTCTTTAATATTCGCTTTGCTACGATACACTGTATAAGTTCACCATTTCATTACAGTCCTCACTTGGAATCTTGCGTACTTTATAAAATTACAACAAAAATCTATTCACGTGGTCGCCCAAGATTTATGTAAATTACTCTTATATTATTACGTATATAATAAAAAATGCACCTTGTAACGTGGCGACAGCGCGGCTCGTTACATTACTAACTATTGTTTGCGACCCGCACAAAGATAAATAAAAAGTGTTTTGTATACTGACATTCAATACTCATCTTAGATAGTAGTTATAGGAATGGATACATTTAAATAATCTTTAGATCGCACTTACAGTCAAATTTACATTGCATTAGTCGAAATTCGATGTACACTCGTGTTACTGTGTTTGTAGCAAAAACGCGATTAAGAAAATACTTAAATACGTTTAAAGCTAATAACCCCAAAACATTGGGCTGTTTGCACTATGTCTGCTGCTGAGAATATATCATTATGTAATATTCCAAAGTTTTCTATAATGCAAATTTGTGTTGCATACGGTTGCACAAACAGACAAGATAGGAAACAACCTGGGATAACGTTTCATAAGTAAATCACATTGTAATGTTGTTCTTGAAGTGTCTGATAGGTAACTTCAACATTAGGGCCTATCGCTATAAATTTATTCATTGCTCTCACTAGAATGATGTGGTTGTCAATTGTTTGTTGGTGTAGTGTAGACAATCAGCATGTTACTACTTCGCACCTGAAAAGCTAGCCTTATTATAGACAAGTGTTGAAAGTCTAATTAAGCGGCTCAAGTTTACATCGCGACACAGTGAATATCGTATTCTGCATGTTTTAGTCCATTTTCAGTTTACACTGAAAGTGTACGATGAAATTCATTGTGATAATTTATTATTTCACGTGCGTTAGTTCAATTGAGTTTATACTGAAGGTATACGTTGAAATTAGTTGTGATAATTTATGCTTCGTGAACTAGGAATCCTGATATTGCCAATGTTGTTGTAGCTAGAAATGTAGTTTAAATTGAATTTTGTGTGTTGAGGTGGGCAGATGACTATTTGTTGATTGAATATCATGTAAATCGGCGAGACTAATCGAAGATCAAGAGTAAACTTTTTTGATACCTCCCTTAGTTCTCGAGATATCAACTAAAAAGAATTAGCAACAGGTGTAATTCCTTGTGCCTTTGGTGACGTTTTGATTCTGGTCCAGGCCGCGTTTCAACCTAACCACAAGTATTAGTAAAAAAATAAAACACACAATCTGCATGTGCAGCAAAATTATTTTTTGGTCCAGTCCACATCACCACCTAACAACCTCAATTTGAAGACAGTATATCTCGAGAAATAAGCAGGATATCAGAAAAATTATTCTTCATTTTTTATCTGTCTCGTCGAGTTACATAGTAATTCATCGTCAAATTGCGGGGCCAAAGTTGTCGTAAGATTCCCTTGAGGTTTTTGTGCCTATTCCCCGTGTTTCTACGACCGACCAATATGGCGACCTCCCTACCCCACTTCTCTCTACCCGGCTTCACTCCAGTGCGTGGTAAAGGTCCCATGCGTCGTCTCCACTATCTTCCTTCCTCCATGTGATTACCTCGCCAGAATTTTTCCCCACTGGCCACGACAGAGACACATTGAATTTTGTGAAGAACAACGTAGGGGTCCTACCGCATACTCAAAATATTCCCAGCGAAGTATTCTACATCTTCAAAATTCATTCGATGTAACCGATGACTGTGGAAATTTTGTCATGACAACAATGTGGTCCTTCCAAATACTCAAAATGTTCCCAGCGAAGTATTCCGCATCTTAATAAATCATTCGATGTAACCGATGACTCTTGACTACTGACACTGTTCTCTTTTAATTGGCAAACAATTCGATTTTTCATCGCTATCGATGTTTTTAATTCATTATTGTAACGGATTACATTACATGAAAATCATTTGACAGCCGATGCCGTTTAGTAGAGTGTGTAGTAACTATAATACACAACAATATTTCCAAATAGAAATTACTGATTCAAACTCATTACTGTCTTAACCTGGATGTCAAGTAGCCTACACTTTTTTACAGTAATCTGAGTTTTCGTAAGAAATTGTACTACTCAATGTTTAAAAAGTGCTATGATTACCAATTGCGTAATAATCTGGATTTTTTTTTAATATACGTGTTCTCGCATCACTTCATGTTATCTTCAAATGAACGTTTCTAATATTTGCTGTATTGAATAAATAACAACGTATCGTGAACATCACATGAGCTGAGTGCACCAACGCCAGGCTGCTCCACTGTAGAAGTTAGCAGTCCTTAATTATGCAATATCATGAGTAAGGCAGTCTTGCAGTTAATTGAGAGATTTTGAATGAGGAGGTATCGTTGCCATGATAAAGATCACTGTTTCATTCGGGAAAGTGCATATTTAATGGGCTGCAGTGTTCCATATTGAGTAAATAAATGTTGAGATCACTTTGCAAAAAGACATCACACATTTAAAAGTTAATAGGTTCTTAAGGACGAACAGTGACTATAACCTATTTTCACATCAGTGTTAGGCGTACAGCTATACTAAACGAATTGTTAAGAATGGAAAACAATTAATGTGTCAATTATGACACAGATCGTGTTTTCCACTCAAGCTGATAGCAAAACTGGATATCTCATGGTGGTACTAGAGCACAAGATAATCCTGATGCATGACAGCGCCTACCAAGTTCCAATGTTGAAAATTGTACACGTTTCTTTCCAGTCAAGTGTAGTACTGAAATTTTTATGTCCTTAACGTGTTGTGAGGTAATTTTTGTCTAGAAATTAGTAAGTAATGTTAATGAGAGACCGAAAACGAACTACAGATGTATGTAAGCCGATAAATGCGACTTGTAATTATATATAGTAAAAAAAGTTAAAAATTAAAATGAAAGGAAAGAAATGCTTCTTTAGTGTCAGCATGTAAACAGCTTCTGTTTATAGCAGAGTAACCTCACGTAATTATGATTATTACAGGACAGCTTATGTTCGAAGCTGATAATTATTATTGTTGTATCCTAGTGCGAATGGTAAGTTATAACCTTAATGAATACTCTAATTCCCTCACTGTATCATAAAGTTATTTTTTTAAGTTTAGAAATAGTTTGCAACAAAGTATTTATGATTTGTTAGAAAAAATGCGATCTGTGAGTTTTAATGTCAGTTAGATAATAGTACCAACATGATCTCTCTTACTATAAAATGTGAAACCATGTCGGACGTATCGAATAATAGTTCAACAGAAATATTACTTTTTAAATCCGTTGTAAACGTAAAAATAAACTGTAGGTGTCAACCTTTCACATATAACGCTGTGATTCACGGAAAATTAAGTTCAATGGTGGTCTAATATCATTTTCGAAAGGTTGGTGATCTTCAGCAAAAAGATTAAAATAGTGAGAATCATTAACTTAAACTGAACGCATTGAATCACGTATATTGTTTATCGTAACACCTAAGCTTACTCGTAAGACTCAGACGCACTCGTTAACTGTGTATGCACTACGACTCCTCCCTGCAAATGCAGAGCTGTCACTCTGGCGTCTACAGTTTTATCAGTAACTAAAATTTTATTCGTTCATGTCGTAGTTTAGAAATAAAAATACCAGAAATCATCAGATATTTCCAGCAACACTTCAAACCGTAAGTTAACATCATTAGGAATTAGTCTTCCTCACCCAAACATATTCAACACAATAAGAAACAGACAGTTTACAGACTTCAAACTCCCACAAAACACACTAGACAAAACACAATTGGATGAACAATTCAAAAAACAGCACAAGAAACTTGTTTTTTTTTTATTGTATAAGACAAATTAAGCAGTGCAGCAAAAGTAATGCGATTTGTGGGGCCAGAAGTATTCGTATTCCACCAATCATTACAATCTTGTACAAATTGGATGGAAAACGCTGGTTGAGCGCACTGGTGATATCTGCCACGCCACAGGATAGAAATGTAAGTACTCCAAAATACATACATATATAAATTCAATTGTAATAATCGTCTGTACAAAATTTATACAGTGCAAAAATATTATAGAAAACATTTCATCACTGAAGATACCGTGACGAGAGGCGAATCGCTTCCGAAAATAAACGAAAATTCCGACAATTGCTTTGGCATTTTATTAAATAATAATTTATTATTTCAGAATTTTCCTAACACTTTTAGAAGTCTAGAATTAAGAAAATATTAGTGTAAATGTGATATAGTTTGTAAAAATCTTTCTGTTCCCTATTTTAGGAATTCAGGATGTGAAAGTCCACGTTAGTGGAACTGATACAGACATCAAACACCATCAGCATCTGCGACTGGTAGGAGGTCGCTCAGGAACGTGTTCTAGGCCGGTTCTCAGCTTATGCAACGCCCGAATAAGGCTGCGACGCTTCACATGCTCAGGGTTCAACAGCCAAACCGTCCTGCAAAGGATAAAATAATAAATTCCTAGGATTTAGCGTAATTTTTAACGGGAGAATACCGTTCCAGATTAAGGAAGTGGTCTCCACCATAACCGTTTCGTTCTGACAATATTTTGTTGTAGATGACATAATTCCATTAACTAATTTCTTTTAACGTACTGTAGAACTAACGTTTACGATTGTGATACCCAGTGGATAAAATTCTTCAAACTATTAAGAACCTTCAGAACTTTATTAGATGCCGATATACACAAATAGTAAAAGACATTGTCAAAGATAAAAACCATCTTAACAAAGGAAGTCTGTAACACTCTTACATAAAGGCGATAAATATTCAGGTAAACATAACAAAATGTTTAAGATATTTGGCAGGAAATGAGAAAGAAACCGGAAGAGGATTATAGTAACTTTTATTCGTTAGTTAGTTCCTATCCAGCAAAGAATTTATCAATTTAAATTACCGAGTTATTATAGTAGTTATATTATGCTTGAAAGTACTTAAACATGTTTTACGTCAAATCCAGCACGGACAATATTCATTGGAATTAGTAGAATTAGATTCAGGTGCCTGTACATTACACCCTGTTACTCTGTTGCAAAACGCGGTCTTTGTGGGACCAAGGCAAAATGTTCGACGTCATAAGGGTGTGGGAAGATTCTCTTTTTTAGGTAAGGGTGTCAGGGATTGGAATGAGTTACCAAGAGAAATGATGAATAATTTACCGAAAACTTTGAAAGAATTTAAAGATAAAATTTGTAGAGGGCAAATGTAGGTAGGTGCAGGATAGGGGGAAGATGGGTGTGTAGGGAAATTGCCACCGGAGCCTGTGCTCCATTGCAATTAAATTAAATTATAATTAAAAGGCCCGTGTTACAGGGCTGGCCTCAATTTTTAATCAATGAGTTTATAAACGTATCTTTGTAAGTTTCAGCGTAATTCACAATTCGCACAGTTAGGAAGGATATACAATTATAGCAACGTTAATAATTATTTATACACTGCTATTGTATTGAATGGCAGATTTTAGCTCTCGGGATGTCAATTTTAGTTCAGGATTCAATGTATGGTATAAAATCGTTTTAGAAGAGAGTTGATGGTAGGTACACTAAATAATTCAAATGGTAAACGTTTAATCGATCGTGTAATTAATATCCAGAATGAACATAAGGGAATAAGAAAGCTGTGGCCTAGACGGATGCTTTATTCCGTGGCGCAAAAACTAAGCTACGCTGATAAGACAAGCTTTAACCTGTAACTGTAAGTAGAAAATGATAGGAAATATAACTTATTTTCCTTGTCTCACACGTTGGATTGTCCGTTTTCGTGAAGAAGTTAGTCACAGAAACTGTAGCTGTTCTGCTACGAATATCAACTTGTTCTTTTTTAGAATGAACTGTCTACCTTCTTGGAAAGTTAACGTTACTTGCCTTAGAATTAAGTTATAATTTCTTTTCCATTTAGGATTATCGGATATTCAATTCTTCATTTTTTCTGCAAATATGGTATAACATTACACTTCACTATTTCCGAACAAAGATTTTGTAATTTGTAATGGCTATTCTGAGTCTATTCAGTAATTCTTATTTTCATTTACGAAGAGCAGCTACGGTAAATAACAGTAGAGAAACATTTGTTAGCTTCCTGACAGCATATGAAATTTTAATTCGTCCATAGTCCAAAAGACAATAGGTAATGTGGAGTCAGTGTCTAATAGATGACAACATACACATTCAGCGTTTCTGTAATCTTATCATGTGATTATAACAGTTTTGTCGCCATCCCAACATGTACTTCGTCAGTCAGACGAAACTTTTTGTAAGAAAAAAATGCAGAGCAATCCAATAACTCTTTTAAAAAAAAAAAAATTAAAAAAAAAAGATTTCAAGAAATTATACACCGATGTGTTTTTAGACACTGTCGTAAGCCTTTGATACCCTATTATTATCGAGAATAAAACAAAAACATGTAGCAGGTAATAAAATAGTAATATTACAAATTAACAATAACGAAATGATTCCTTTTAGTGTTGTAATAGCTGTGGGCAATATTATAGATTTGGACGGGTTCTACAAGTGATATTAGGTTTTAAGCTATACTCCGACTTATAGCAGATTATCTATACGTGAACTCCAAGATGTTAATTGTCAGGATAATATGACACCAGGGCGACTCTTTGGTTAACAGAAGTCCCGTGATTGTTCTAAATAGTGATATCACATTAGATCTTACCTAAGCGACATATCATCAAAGTTCTTCGACTGTCTGAAATAATTCGGGTTCTAACTTAATGACCGCAATAACTTTACAACATACTAAATAAGTTAAACAAATACATTAATTATAAAAACCTAATCATACATTTATCTGCAATTACTGACAATAGATACGTTGGAAGGAAATAACATACTTGCAACGCTTGATTGCAGTGCTTCCAACTTGTTCCTGCTAAATGACTGAATGGCTTCTTCATACGAATATAACGGAAATATTGCTTTACTGGATTAATACACTGAACGACTGAATGATTGAATAACGATCCAACCCAATATTACCAAATAAGATCACCATGAGGCATTTCAACATTATTATTAGTATAATAGACAAGATGTAGCGTTGTCGCACCTACGTCATGTCACGCGGTGACGTCAAGCTATGACGTTGCGCTATGACGTCACGCTTTACGATATTATTTGTGGGAGTGCACGTTATTTAATATCATTTCCAATCAACAGTGAATAAATTAACTCACATAACACTGAAATAAAAGTATGTATTGCGTTGAAATCGATATATCAATCATTAGATGCTTATATTTACGTAATATTCTTTTGATATATTGAAGTATTCCTTAAATTCTTTGTCCATAGATATTGTAAGATAAAAGCTTTGTATTTCGAGCATCAGTGCTGCTAAATGTTTGGTTTGAGTATAACTAGCATGGATTAGAATTACAAGTTTCATTTGACGTTAACGCAGAGGGCATGAATAATTTAGTTTTTTTTTTCAATATTTAAACTGTGTCCTATTACTGAAATTATTTGTGTTTAAATTGGCATATTAATTATCAGGTTTTTTAATTATTTGTGTTTAAATTGGCATATTAATTATCAGTTTTTTTACTGAAACATTACATGGTTCAAATGAAAGAAGTTGCAAATTGTTCGCTATATATACGGCCTAAACCACAATGAAATATTACATGGCATAGCTTACTGAAATTATTTGTGTTTAAATTGGCATATTAATTATCAGTTTTTTTACTGATACATTAAATGGTTCAAATGAAAGAAGTTGCAAATTGTTCGCGATATATACGGCCTAAACCACAATGAAATAGTACATGGCATAGCTTAAGTTGTTAGCATCCTTCGTTCTTGCTGGAGTCATTATTTCAGCAGATGTAAGCTTTCTTAGCCGTTAAAATATCGATCTTCATCATAGGTAGCTATTAAGAAAGAAATGTGTCAGAACCTGTGAAGATTTGGGATCAAATTTATATCGCGATGCATGGAATGTATTAAATTGCGCGTGATTGAAGCTTTGCTTTTCTATCAGAAATTTTAGCGGATATAATGGTTAAGCTGAAATGCAACCTGGACCAAGATGACAACTGAAGCTTTTTCCTACAGCACAATGAACGATAAATTACAATGAGCTTTATTTTGTAACAATTGTGATTAGTTAAGCAACTGCAGAGAAATATCCACGTTATTTAATAACATTTCTAGGCATCCACGAATAAATTAACTGGCTGAACATACTTATTAGTTGCTTAGATTTATTTAATATTAGTTTATGTAGAAGTATTCGTTGATATCCCATATATGTAAGTTAATTTTCGCAATGTTAGCGGCAGTTTTGATAGATTGTTATTGGAATTGGCACTTGAAGTTACAGCAGAGGGCATGCGTTTTTTGTTTTTGTTTTTTTGTTTTTTTTAGTAATTTTTTTTCTGTTACTTAATTCATTACTTCGTTCTAACGAAAGTGTTGCTAACATTTTTCGGTTGCGGAGCGTCTTACGTTTCAGAATTTTTAATTTAATTCATGGCGACGTTTCGGAAAAAGGGGGGTGCAAATGTGAAGAAGATGCCATTACAACGAAGCAATTGATACAAATTTCAACAGGGCAGTACCAGTTTCCGGCCGGTGGAAAATATCACCTTCCACCAATTAAAACTAATATTAGGCTACGTTGGAATGACGTAAGCTGTTAAGATTTATTTTTAATTTACTTTGGTTTTACGGATTCCTTATTTCAGCCGCATGTAACTGTGTCAGCTATTCAAATGTGTTAGTATAATTCTGAATAACGAATATAAAAAATTAAGATTGAAGAACCCTTATAGATTTTTTATTTGGTTTATTTCGCGATGCAATGTGACCATTGAAATGTGATACAGTATATGTATTAATATGCGTGTAAAGTAAGTATTGTTTCTCTGGCGGCATGTTTAGCTCATGGAGGAAGGAAATATTTCCTCCATGGTTTAGCGTAGTAATGTAAATGGTTATGGGATTCTACGATAACCGTGAAGCCGCAATTTGTTGGTGGATTCTTATGTAACTCGACGAAAAAAATTGAAAATAGAGAATAAAATGTTTTGATATCTTACTTAATTCTCGAGATATTGTATCTCAAAATTGACGTGGTTAGGTTGAAATGCGGCCTGGAACAGAAGAAAAAGGTCGACATTGCCAAATTTGATGATGATATCGTATGTAATTCGAAGAGACAAATCGAAAACAAGTAATACATTTTCTTTCCATATCTCGCTTAGTTCTCGAGATTTTGTATCTCAAAATTTAGGTGGTTTGGGTGAAATCTGGCCTGGACCAGAAAAAACAAATTACCAAAACCGCTATATCTACACGGTGGAAATGCACTATATGTGTTTTATTTTCTTCCTGGTGGTTGTTGTTAAGTTGAAATACGTCCTGGACCAGAGGAAACTTCACCAAAATCACAGTTATAATTGATTTTCAACATGCTATATCTCGAAAACCAAGAAAGATGTAAAAAAAATATATTCTTTATTTTCGATTTATTTCGTCGAGTTCTACAAGAATGCATCATCAGATTGTGGCACCACGGTAATGATTAAACTGCCTGCTGTTAGATTGAAATGCAACCTGGACCAGGATAGCAACAGAAACATTTTGTTATTGCGCAAGGCAATAGGAATTATATTATGATTTATTTTTGTGTTTATTTAAGCAATTGCTAAGAAATGATTTGCCAGAATACTCAAGTTGTTATGATTTAATTTAGTATCCTTCGTTTTAACTGTGGTCATTATTTCAACTGTAGGCTATGTAATTTATGTCATCCGTTAACACATCGATCTTCATCGCAATATTAGCGAAGATTGTGGTTTGACTGAAATGCGATCTGCATCAAGTTGGCAACTGAAACGTTTTGCTACATCACAAGGGATGAGAAATTACAGCACATTGAGCTTTATTTCAAAACAATTCTGTTTAGGTAAGCAACTAAAAATAAATTAATTGCCAGAATACTCCAAACCCGTCAATTTTGACGGGGTTAGTGGCTAGTTATTAATATAAAGAATGACTAATAACTTTCATGTTACCAGAAAGAATGAATTATCTAACTACTTTATCTAACCGAATATCCAAACAATAACAGGATACACGCCTGCGAGAAAGCATGGATTGTCACGCCACCCAAAGGCAACAGCCAGACACATCTCTTACATGCTACATGATTGCTGGCAGAATAGAACTCATTCAACATGGTGTCGGGCTTTTGTGTGCTCTGGTGAGGTGGGTGAATACACTATACATGTATATACACTAAGCTGCGCTGTTGTCACATTGGACTCTGGAAATTACTGCAGAACAGAATCAGTAACCAACATGATAAAAGTGCTGGAACGGGATTCATTGGAAGACAGGAGGAGGATGAAGAGAGTCATGGTAGTGTACAAGGCATATATTGAATAATCAACAGCGCCTCTGTCCACCACCTAGAAAATGCAGCGGCATCACTAGGAGGCAATTGTTCTCGCAAGAAAGGCTACTCGCAAAATAACTGCATCAACAGCTCTTCAAACTTCGGCAGTAATGTCGTGATCGGTAGGTCTTGAGGGCTGTGGAATAACGATCAATTATATTTAATGATAAATTCAGGTTTAATCTGACATTGATCACCACTGTACTTGTATATAGAGCACTGAATACTGTACAGGATTTTATTGCTGACAAATGCACCGACAGAAATGGTGATGTTGTGGTGTGGAGAGGAATCTCCCATGAGTCTCAGTCATCCAAGGCAGTTGACAGGTGAACACTGACAGCACAGCCATACGGTCAATGGATTCTACAGCCCCATTTACTTTCCTCTATTGTGAGATTCCAGCTGCTCATTTAATGATAATGACCGCCAACATACCACACAGAGTTCTCAGGAGTGCCTTGTGTTCTCGAAAGATTACATAGGCCCTACCAGTCTCCAACTATAGTAAGATGGCCTTCATGAGATAACATTATACGTTTTAAGACTCCATGCCGAACAGTATCGCCGGATGTATCCAAATCGAAAGTCGCAATTACTACATAGTTACTACTTCTGGAGCATTGCATGCCAGTTAGCTAGCCACAGTAAAAGTGACAGTTGCCGATTTGGCGAGAAGGTTTGAATAATTGTGGCAGCAGGTTGGTGTACGTTTTGTTTATGGATTATTGTGCCAGGAGTGATACACGAAGAAAGGCTAATTGTAAAAATTTTACCTTCATAATTTGTCTGAAGTATTAAAAGAACTTGTAACCTGCCCAAAAAAAACGACTCATCTAAGTGTACTTTATAATCAGCTGTCTATCACTGCTCCCGTTATTTGCGCTGACTTTCATTTCACAGCGACACCTTTTTCTGGGTGCGACAATTTTTGTTGCAATTAATGCATAAGTTTTACACAACTTTATTAATTTATTTGTCATTACCACTTAGGATAATCGGCATACCCGGCTACGATTGAGGCCAAGGACTACTTGGGCAGGGTAATATGAACTTTCACTGTCTTCATATGAAAATTAAATGAAGTAACGACATTTTTAAATCTCTTTTTACATGCATCAATATTCGCATTGAAGAATTCAGTTGAATGATACAGTGTTTCAACATTCATCGCTGAACAAACTCAAAAATATGCCCACGAAAAAATATTTCGAACTTGCGTGCAAACAATTTTTTATATTCATTTCGTCTTAGTCCTCTTCTAATATCTTACAAGGAGTTACAAAAAACTATTCTTTTGAGAGAAAACCCCAAAATTTCTTTACTGCATTTCTAACTGCACAATTTTCTCACCAGAAACGTTATCGAAACGAGGGGAGATCATATCTCCCACTAAGGAAAGAGATATTGCTGAGCTTATAAATGAACCGGAAAAATGAGTTCATGTCATGCTGATTCCCAGCCTGAAAGTGTGTCACCTACTTGGAACTTGGCACTGCGATGTTTAGCCGATGTCAAGGCGCAAGGTCTTTTGCTATCAATCAATTTCGTAACAAATACTCTGATTCCAAGTGACACTTTCACTGCGAAAAAATCCCCACGATAAATCATACCAGATTCGATCTACGCAGGCTGATTAAAATCATGCCTATATGGGATTCCGCTGCCTATAAAAGAAATTCTGTTGTACTTTGTCCCAGATAGTAAAAATTAACAAATCTGGTTACGTTTAAACTCGTAACCATAAACATGATCTGTTTTAACCAAAGTAATTTTACTTCAGATAAAAGATTTAGCTCCACACATAAATGTACAAGCAGAAACTGTGATACTTACAGTATCGTAGCTGAGAGCTATCGTTGAAAGTTAATATCCAGTATTTTTCGTTCTTAAGGGTTAGCAACTAGTTTAATACAGAGATGTAGTGCATATTGCGTGTTTCCGTAAGAGATTGTGCATTCAGATGGTGAAGGCTGATGCGAAGTGAAATTAAAATTTCTATATTTTCGTGATGTACGTGTCTATACGCCTATTTATTGACTTTGCTTCTCTGGTAATGAATTAAGCTGAGTGGACGCTACAATAACAATTTCCTACTCAGTTAGATAAGAAGAATCTTCTGAGCAACATCGTACTAGTTTTAACCAGAGCAGTCGAGTTTAGCGTTTATCGTAAAAGTTTGGAACATTCAATACATGTTGGTTCCTTTTCAGAACAAAATAATATAGTTGCTAAACGCATGCAGTTTACTAACCACAAAGAAAAAATTAGATACTTTTATCTAATCCATTATAGATATTAGTTTATTAGACGAAATAGATAACTTTTTCGGGATTAAGTCCTAGAGCCATGGTATGGATAAATTACTCATATTGGGTGCATGACTACTAATATCACAAACTAGGCAAATAAAAGTAATCGAAATGCTACTTTTATCCTCTCTACTCTTTGTAGTATTTCTCGGTATTAAAACAATGGTCACAATGTTTAACCATTCATTTTGTACTAGCGTTATGCTATATATGGCAACTAACGGAAACTCATCGAAGACAGGAAAGTCACTTCCATTTGTTGCTTTATTTTTTACCAGCGTATGATACGATTGGATTTTGCATTAGTTCTTTTCAAAATACATCAGTTAAACAGGATAGGTCTAAAGGAATCTAGTAAAAACATAAGCAAAAGCAAATCATTATCTAATCCCCATCTAAGTACTCCAACTTCATCCTAGAAACGTATTAGCAATATTAAAAATTTAAGAAAACTAGAAAATGAAACAATAATTAAGACTCAGTTTAAAAGAATCTCTGACGAAGGCTGCAGGATACCAGCCGAAAGCTCAGGTAATGAAATAAACAACGCGGCATAACCCGAAAGTCTATTAATCATGAACATTAAATACTGTTCGAAGAACGAATATCAGAGGAAATAATAAGTGTCTATATGGTGGAAATGAGTGAAAATGAAATAAACTGAAGAACTAGTAAGATATTTATTTTACAATGATTTCAAAACGTGTTTGAGAAAAGTTGATGTATAGAGTACCGTTTAGTACCACAACAACTGCATAAAGTGTAGAAATACCGATCTTTTAAGCTCTAATGCTTGGCGTCACCATAATCGAAAATGTAGCTGTGCATGGATACAATTCTTTCCGCTAAGCCGTAGCCAATAATAGACCTTGTACTATCCAGACCATTACAGACCGCAGAAACGCTTATAAAAAAAAAATCCTGTACTCTTCTTTAGTGTAAAGGGAAATACTTTCTTATTCTGGCCTGTTACACAGGTTAGTATTTAAAATATTAGTATTTTTTCCTTCAATGATTTTGAAGAATAAAACTCATTTTAACTTCATTTGTGTTAAAATAAGATAATGATCGTAAAGTTTCTAACAACCACTGATCAGTTTAATGGTTAGAAATAAAAATCTGAATGGCAATGATACTGACCAATAATTTCCCAGCTATATCATCAATTATATAAGTAAGCATCAAACAAGGAGATGACCTTAAAATGAGATAGAAGTTTTGTGTCATCAACTAAAAATTTCTGATCCTGCCATATGTGAAAGGCGCAAGAAGTATTCAGTGATACTCAATAATGCTCATGTGGCCACAACGGCGCATGGACTGATATATTTCGTAACTCTAGTTCGTCAAGACAGCAACGCTGATGCAACGCTACTGTTATTCAAAAACAAAGTTAAAAAAAGTAGGTCTCCTCTGCCGCCAAAAGACGCCGCCTGCTTCCAAGACAGCAACAGCTGTGACGTAATGGAGAGCAGTATATGAAGTGAGTGGGCGGTCCAGCGACGGTTCAGTGTCACGACAGACTCCACGGCTAACGGAGTCCACATGGGACTCCTCCCAGCGCACATGCACCACCGAGCGGACACCTGTTGAACACACTTCCCTCATGATCCGCTTCACCCATTGACGACGCTTCCAGGGTGCTGTCCAACACTACGGCGCAGCTGGACAGATCGTTCAGAAACTGCCTATCAGTATTACGTACAAACTTCGTGTGCTTTACTATTCCCGTACCTGACTGACAACTGTATGTGATAAGCCCTATGTCATCACGCCGCTGTGTGTAGTCTATCGACAGTCGTTTTTTTCTTCGGAGATCTCCATTTATTTTTTTGGTGTTAGTCTGTCGCCAGTGTGTCTCAGTGTTGGCAAGATGCAGCTGCTGGCCGGGTGGTTGTTATTAGTGCTGTTGGTACTCCCACAGTTGTTGGCGAAAGACGTTTCGTCTGTCGGTAACGAGACATTGACGAGCACAGCTTCTCCGCGGCAGCGTAAGGCTATGCTCATAAAGAAGCACCTTAAGCGACTTCGAAAACACGAGGGCGCAGTCAGACTCGTCGACGGATCCGACGATCACGAAGGTACCGTGCCGTTACTCCTTGTATTCTACTCAGTACACTGCAAATTGAGTACGTGGTGTGGTGTGTAATATCGATATTACCGCCAATTTCCTGTTATTTTACAATTCCTGGAAGCATTCCTTTTTCCTTATTGTGCAAATGATTACATCTGATATACAACTCTGAGTGAACGTAAAAAATAGTTTCTTTGACGAATCACTCAAAAAAAAATCAGATAAAGTATTAACGTCAGGACTGAAAAAACTTGGCTTCATAATGTACTATCCGAAATTTATCATATACATCATTTACATTTTTGTAAAATGTTTGCCGATATTTGTTAAATCAAATACCAGTGGTAAATTTTTAGAGTGATTTTCAAGTTATTCCTAGACCAACTGAGCGATCGTGGTGGGTGAGCGGTAACGCTCTGGCCTTACATTCGGGAGGACGCGGGTTCGAATCCCAGTTCCGCCATCTAGATTTGGATTTTCCATGGTTTCCCCAAAATCATTTCAGGTAAATGTCAGGTTCCTTTAATAGACAAGGCCAAATTTTTCTCCTTCCTTGCCCTCAGTCCTTTCCCGCCTATAATGACCTCCAGTATATATATATATATAGTTCACCTGACTTTAAAATTATATTAAAAAATGAGTAAGAATAATAGTTAGTAAACAAAACAGGGGCAAACATTTAGTAATCATTACATTCTGTAGAGTCAAATTCTTTCAGCAGTTTAGATTAAACTGCCAAATTCCATGGGAATTCAATTTTTTGTCTGCGAACATACCCGTAAAATATAACCACTATTTATTATCAAATATCAATAAGGCCACAGACAGCTGATTTGTTAGGCATTATCAGACATAAAATACGTTGCTATTTCAGATTTTACTAAAGATTTTAAAAACAAAAACTTATGAAAAACTTTAATCATAGTGAAAACGCACAACAGAAAACCATCCAAATGCGGGATTTCATTTGAATCAAGAATTACTATCTGAATTTTCAATTCTTAAAAATGTATCAGAGACGTCCATCAGACTGAAAATGGACTGTAAGACTTCCGACAATCATTAAGTGTGAATATCTGTTGATATGTGTAGTAGGAAGTTTACATTATTAGTATTTTATATTTTTCACTATATCTAGATCTCATCTACATATCCCACAATTCAAATTTTTTTTATCTAATGCACGTAAAATGGTATTTTATATTAATTTCTTTAATTTTCGGAGAACATAAAAATTCTACTTAAAATTTTCGTATCTTCATTTTTATAAATTTAAGCTGACTCGCTACAAACCAATTACTACTCCCTTATGCCTGAAATTGAATGCTAACTTATAGTCATATTTTTCTTCCATGCACTAAAGTCTTCAACCAAATCTTCCCTAGCCTCATCGCCAACATACGCCTCGTACACTCCCAGCACCCTCGTCACCCTCCTCCTATCTTCCAATCAATACCAATACAGCTCCTTCATTAAATCGGTTACTGATTGTGCTCTGTGGTAATATTCGCAGACAAATCTAACTTTCTTGTACGTCCTTTATAGATATGTCGCATTCTCGCATTTTTCTAGTCCTGTGGTGAGCAGAGCAACAAGACTCCAAACACAATATAAATAATATTTCAAGGTAAGATATAATACCCCTCCCCATAATAACTTTTTCTTACTCTTAACGAGTAAAGTTCATGCAGTGTTAGCGGTTTCCATAGAAAACAGATGGTGAACTTTAAAGTTTCAAAACACTGTAGTGTTCTTACGTTTATCTCTTACCTAAAATATATACTGTTAAAGGGCAAAGTAAAGCTATTCTTCACCGATGTACACTTAACACCTGTCTTTGTTATTACATGTGTAATGGATTTTTAATTTTGATAATTCGAAGAATAATGATCAAAACCAGACAGAATTTAACAATTAGCCCGTTGTTGCCTTTCTTTCAAGTTAAGCTGATTTCTATCACATAGTTTCTTCGAAAACTCTGATAATTATTTGAATAAATATCTTTTTATATGACGAGATCTGTGGGCTCTGGCCGTGAGGTTTTAGCTGTCTTAAAAACTGTCCCATAGCTATTGTCACATACCACTTCTGGAATACTGAAAGTGGTGGGTGAGCGATTAGCGCTCTGGCCTCGCATTCGGGAGGACACCGGTTCGAATCCCCGTCCGGGAATCCAGATTTGGGTTTTCCATGGTTTCCCCAAATCACTCTAGGTGAATGCCAGGATGCTTCCTTTAAAAAGGCCATGGCCGAACTCCTTCCCGTTCCTTGTCCCCAGTCGCATCCCGCCTCTAATGAACGCGACGTCGACGAAGCGCAAAGCCATTAAAAAAACCAATCTTATGGAATAAATATAACTTTAGATTTTGACCACTTAAATTAGTTCTCACAAACAAGGATATCACATTAAAGGATGTAGTGATGTAGTGGCTACACCATAATTCTTCACGATGGATTAAGGACAATGAGATTGTAACCATATTCGTACATTTTCTAATACTACACTCGGCAGCGATAGAATTCTTGGGATGGGCAAATTCTTGGTATAAAGCACTGAGACGCAAACGAATTGCTTCCACAGATTGTTTAATCATATCTAAGAAACTATTATAATCCAGGAAGCTCTTATATCTATAGTTAATTTAATTTAAATTACGATGGAGCACATACGTTCTGGTGGTAATGTTCCTACACCCATGTCATGATTATTCACCACCTTCCTTTACCCGCCCTTTACGAATCGTAATTTTAAACTCCTTCAGGGTTTTTGGTAAACTTTTCATTATTTCCCTTGGCAATTTATTCCAGTTCTGAGTCCCACTCTCTTTCACCTGAATTCAAGCGCCAGCTTATGATTATGGTCATCTCTTCCCTTCGATGCAGAACTCCTAATCCTTCTACTGATATCCATCCATACATTATCACGATTACAAGCCACGGACAAATCGAACACTGTTCACCTCCCTTCTGTCTTCCAGTGACTCCCAACCCAGCTCCTTCATCATATCAGTTACTGATCGATTTCTGTGACAATTTCCGCAAACAAATCTAGGTAGTTGTCCCACTTAAGCTTAATTTCCTATTTGAAAGAAGACAACTAGCATTTTAAAGTCCTTGTGAAACACTTTAGTCAATAGTTATTTATAGATGATGATGTTGTGACGTTTCAGGCAACGTGGAGGTGTTCCACTTCGGTCGGTGGGGCAGCGTATGTGACGACGAATGGGACGAGCGCGACGCAGCCGTGGTGTGCCGCCAGCTGGGCTTCAAAGGAGTCCTCACGGCCACGCACAACTCTCACTTCGGACGTGCCAGGCGTGAGTATCTAACATTATTTACCGTTCCCCAGGCATTCAGATTGAGTTTATTCCCAAACTCCACAACCGTCGAAATGGTTTGGAAAATTCTTATGGTGAAACTGACTTTCCAAAATGATGAAATAGTACGCCTGTTAACATTTCATCCACATATGGTTTCAGTGATACTGATAAATGAAGGGGTCATACCAAGAACATGGTTTACAGTTCAAACCAGCTAAATTCCGTGTACTACGTTTCCTTTTAAAATTATTAATGGCTGAATAAAACACAGTCGCTCAATATTCTAACGTAACTGTTAGTTTTGCTAATTCCTCCACATCTTCACTATGTTCATCATTTTCGTGAGATGTTATTCACAGTTCAACTTCTGTCACCGAGCTTGGTGAGTGACCGGTAACGCTCTGGCCTCGCATTCGGGAGGACGCCGGTTCGAATCCAGATTTGGGTTTCCCATAGTTTCCCCAAATCACTCTGAATGCCGGGATAGTTCCTTTAAAAGACCATGACCGAATTCCTTCCCGTTCCTTGCTCCCCATCCTTTCCCCCCTCTAATGTCCCCGACGAATCGTAAAGCCATAAAAATCAACTTCCGTCAATATTTTGTCTTTTGTTTTTGACTGTTTGGAATTGTTAATTTCTGAAGGTTTGGTATTTTATTCCAGCAACGATGTTAGAAGTTCTTTACTGCACTTACAGAATCTGTAAAGATCTCGATCCTGTTTTTAGCACTTATATATACGAGGTAAGAGTTTCAACAACGGCTTTACACAGAAGTATTGTTTTCTGTGCCGAAATTGTTCTTTAAAATATCCCTTGCCATTTCATCAAGTGTTACTCTATTGAAACCGCTATCCCTCCTACTGCCCCGCCCCTTGTCACCTTGGAAAGTATGGTACAAGGCTTTCACATCTGTATTAACGATATGTGGTAGGAAATAAACTATGATAACATCAAAGATGATAAAACCTCTGAATAACTTTTCTTTTTTTTTCCTTGGAGCTCATGGCTAATCGATGTCGAGGTCATTAGAGGAGGCAGAGGATTTGGGTGGAGGATCTGAAAGGATTTCACTAATAGCCTTTAGAAGCACTCATCTCGGCATTCACCTGCAGAGATTTCTGGAAAACATTGAAAACTGAAATCTTAATGGTCGGACAGGGATTTGAACCTGTGTCAACATTTTTTTCGTCGATTTCGAGGTCATTAGAGGCGGGAAAGGACGGAGGACGAGGAACGAGAAGGAATCCGGCAATGTCCTTTCGAAGAGAGCAACCCGTCACATGCCTGGAGTGATAAGGGTAAACCATGGAAAACCAAACTCTGGATGTCCGGACGGAGATTCAAACCCACATCCTTCCGAATGCGAGACCAGAGCCTTACTGCTCATTCACCGCTTTCGGTGAGAAGAAATTCAGCCATGACCCATCCCGGCATAAGCATGGAGTGATTTCGGGAAACCATTAAAAACTGAAACCCCACGTCCTTCCGACCATCAGGCATGAGGGTTACCAATTGCGCTTTCCGTCGCAGAGAGAAAATAATACTGATAATGTTACGAAACTGTCTGTATTGCTTGTATTTATATTTTAAACTCAGCCTTAGTGTTTTCTTTATGTTGTCCTATGTTTTCGAACTTTTATCCAGTTACCTTACGTGATTTCCTTATTTTGTGGATTACCGCAGACGAACATTTCTGGATGGACAACCTGTACTGCACGGGCGACGAGACGGTGTTGTCGCAGTGTCGCTTCGACGGCTGGGGAAGCAGCGACTGCACGCAGGCAGAGGCGGCGGGCGTACAGTGTCTGCGCGATACAGCAGACGCTACCACCGCCGCCCCCACGACGCCGCCCCCGCCCAGGGACTCGCCCAGCATCAGGATAAAGGTCGGCTAGCCTTAAGCGAACGAATGGAATAATTAGGCGCACATACCTTTGATTAGAACTGATGGTTTTTAAGGAAAGAAATAAGACATAAGAACGGAACGTAAATTCATTGTAATAAATTAAGCTTAACTCATTACTGAATTATAAACTTAATCTACTCAATCGGCAAACTGTTTTAACATTTGAATACGTGCTTTCAGTCGTCCAGCATAACTAAGGAAATATTGTTTTTCTTATTTCGTTTGCTGTTCAAGTCTTCGAAGTCGCGCTAGCAATAGTTATTACTTCAGGAACAATAGCATCCTACTCAAGTGTCTAATGAGGTGATCAAATATTTTTATTTTCTGTTGTAACCGAAACACTGTAGCCTGTTGCTAAGGCCATAGGAAGTTTGTTTGACTGACAATAGTGCTGGAAGACCCAGCTCCAGTGTAGCTAGTCAGGCACTGCATTTTCTAAAACCTTTATCCGAAAATAATTGTCCTCAGTACGGCGTTTAAACCACAGAGAGACTGCTTCGTCTCATTTGAGCCCATCAGTCATAGATGTAGAAGTGTTGAATCAGGCCAGGGTGGGTATGGTGGATAGCAGTTCCCACCAGGAATTCGAGAGCTACCTAACGTGCATAGAGAGAAAGAAATGATAGAAAGAGCAAACCAGCTTACATATAATAGACTGCTCATAACCCATGGCACCAAGATAGATGGTGGGAGAGGCGTCCACGGGCATTCTAAAAAGGTATGCAATACAGAATGGCTGTAGCTCTATACCCATTTTGATATTTTTTCTACAGTCAGTCAGGGCCTATTATATATGTCTATGATACAAACGCATGCTCACAATATTAGCATGCGTTGTGCGTTTGCGCATTATGCTGCGGTCACTTGTAAAACTAGTTGACATTTTCAGAGGTACTTCCCTACGTCTGGTTACCCACCCGGACCTAAAACGTGCAGGGGGCCCTGGGCAGAATTACTGTCGTAATTTGACGGAAGCTGAGGGATAAAACTTCCATCCTCCAAACTGGATATGATTCATTCGTTCGATTTGTTCATCCAACGGAATAGCAGAAATTTTTAAGAAAATTGTTTTTTTGGTATGTTTCCGCTCCATTGACTCGGTCATCACGGCACCGTGGATTCTTTCACCTCGCACTGGGTTTGCTGGTTCGAGTATCAGTGAGGAAAGAAACTTTTACCTTCGAAATATGACCAGCAGAGTAGGAAATAATTCTAATCACCATATTAGTTATAAAATACCCAGGGTTAAATACCAAAACTATGCACAGTGCATATGCAATGATGGAATCGCAATATCGCGTTATAACATCACCACAATCATCAACAATCAGAGTATGATAGGTATGCTCTCTCCACACTCACGGAAAATGATGACGGGTCAATAATTTCGATGTTAAGAAGTTGTCTTTATTCTGGAATAGGGTCCCGATGAACGTCAGATGTAATCTGAAAAGATTTCGTAAGATAGTTATGACTGGCAGATCAGCCCATTCATAGTTCTACAAAGTCATGGTTCATTGGTAGATTGGAGAAAGCGTCGCTTATCGTGTGAAAACTATCTCTCTCTCTTTTTCTCCTGCTCTCTCCCTTTCTCTCTCTTAGCTCTCTTAGATTTGTTTCCTGTTTCTCATAGTTTTTATTCATTGTATGGAAAAAAATCTTTCTGTCAGTTCATCGTCGGTGAGGATTATTCCGTATTCAAATTACATGTAGAGACCTGAATCCAAGGATCAAACATGCTTGGTATTTTGCCTAAACCGAAACGTCGCTCTCCCTAGTGACAGATATGTCTGTAACGGAGGAGTCGCCGGCTGAAGAAGAATTAAGGGCTTGAAAGCTGGACCGTAACAAGAACACAGCGATGTGGAATTTTGATTCATGAACCCGTTTCGATTATTTTACAATGCGTGCTACAGGTTTTTGATTAATAGCTCAATTACTTCTTCTTCTATTCGATTTCGGATATCTAAGGACCATGAAAAGTAATCCTGTGCATTCATTTCCATGCTTCCAGTAATTTTCACTTTGCTGTTTCCTACTTTCTCGCGTCCAGATATTATTACATTTCCTCTTCTCCTTCTACTTGAATTTTTGTATCAACCTACTGAAAGTTGCTCAGTTATTCCGAATTCTATCGCATCTTTCTTTGTTCCTTGGATCCACTGGTTGCCATTCTTATTCTTGTAAATGTGCTTGTAATTTCTTTTTATAGGTCTGTTGTTTTCAGCTCTCGTTGTGACCAAAGAAACTGATTATCCTCTTTCTGATCGTATCATAATTTCATTTTCCTCTTCCTTGTACAGATCTTTATGCCTCCGGTGCTTAAACTCTCTTGCTCCCCAGGTTTTCCTCAAGATTTTCCTTTCTATTTTCTCTCTTCTGTTTCTCCAGATTTCATAGAGATTGATTACTGCGTTGTATTGATTGATTTTAGTTTTCCGTGAGAGATCATGAATTTAATCTTCTTGAATTCCGACTTTTCCTGCTATTTCTTTAAAAAGGCTGATTTGTTTGAGTGCAGTTTCTATACTTCCAAAGAGGATTACTATGTCATTAACGAATACCAAACGGTTTACACCGTCCTCTTTATGCTTCGATCCTTATCTTATCTTATGATGGAATCCCCTTCCTTTGAGTTTCTTTTCCCGTAATCTTGTTACCTTCTTCAGAACACACTGAGAAGAATCGAGGAAAGATCATCTCCTAGTCCGACACCGGAATTAATTTTAAATTCGTCTGAGATATCTCGCATAAATTTCACTCTTGACTTTGTTTCAGTGCCTGGTTATGATTCTAAGTAAACACCAAATTCCTGCAAAATTTTCAGTAACGAGACTTTGTCTACTGAGTCTTGAAGTCCACATAGATTGTAACGTAGTTTTTGTTCTTTGTAATCCTGTCTCGCATTATAGTTTTCATATTTAGAACCTGATCGATTACAAATGATCGAAAACAAGTGAAATTTCCATATGACGTCATTAGTTTCAGCCTCTTCCCCCTACTAGAATTAGCAAGAATTAAGAAGTGTACTTTAATATCACTTCCTGAGATATTACTTTCCACGATTTGTCCATGCAAAGTCTCGCGAAATGAGAAATCATCATGAAAGTTTGGAGCCACATATACCTAATTTACATGAGTAATTAACTTAAAGAAAGCTAAAATTTGCGTTTATTGGTAATGACAACTACTTTACGTCTTCTTGGACAAAATAGCTAAACGTATTAGATAGCGTTATTGAGTTGTTTTTCGGATAGAAATATGTTACAAAAATTTTAGAGAAACATAAAAACTACGATCCGGACTTAACACTCGTTTACAGAAGCATCAGAGTATGAAAATGGGAGAAATTCTTTTACAGCTAATCTGGCCATTTTCACAGGAAATCGACTGCTGTGAACTTACGGAGTGTACTATCACAGCTATAATTCTGAACAGTGATTATTTTCTTTTGTAAATAGACGTTGCGTCTGTTGTTGCAAGCCAATATCAGTGCTAGTTCAAATTGTCAGTTAAACTGTCTTCTTAGCCATTAAGTCTCATTCGCTGCTGTGTATTCTTACCAGAGGTTAACAACTGCTGCCATTGTGGGTGTGTGCATGTCAAAAGTCAACTGACTTTTATGGATAAGCAGTCCTCGCTGATGACGATAAATGAACATTCCCCGCCGAGCAGATGATACGTTCGGTCGTAAACAAGATATGGGGTCAACATCTACTCTGTAACAGTTCTGAGATATAGTCTGTTTAATGGAGGTCTCATTCAGCTGGTTCGCGCAATCTGTTGCTACTGTAAAGATGCAGACAGAATAACCCATAGCTCCATTACGACGCATGAGCTCTTTTCCCGCCTATTCTAGAGTCTTCCACAACAGTCAGGATTCTTCTGTTAAATTCTTTTGGCAGTTGTTTCTTATACATACGCCTACAATCCTGAAAATTTTTCCCATGTCAAATTCTTTCAATTTGCTCAGTCTCTTTTTCCCGTGTTACTTCTTTATTCTCTTCAGTTCCAGCTTACACTTCATTACTATCATAATATGGTCAGAGTCTATGATAGCTCGTGGATATATCTGACAGTCTTACGAGAACATAGGTTCTGAATCTTTGATTAACCGTGAATCAATCAACTGGCATCTAATTGTTCCTTCGAATTCCAAGGTGTGTATACTCCGTGCACGAATCATAAATCGTGTTTTTTCTATGATTAGTTTATATTTTTCACAAAATTCTAACAACCTGCTTCCTCGAAATTTCTTTCTTCTATACCAAAACTTTCTGTAATATTTCTCTCTTTTCCTTCTCGCCCTGTCGCATTCAATTTTTATTTTTTTTATTTTTACTAGCACTTGGTTACAAGACCATACAGCCAGCTCGAAGTTACATAGTCATTACACTGACCTACGAAAGCTGATGATTTTCATATAACATCATCTTTCAGAACAATTCATAACTGTACATCTTGAGATCACATTTAAAATACACATTTGGAGTTATTATAAAAGTTATTTGAGACAATAAAACTTACGACATATACAATGCCTAGCAAGCATTTCAAAATAGTAAATCTATTATGCTATTTGGATAAGCAGTACATTGTTTGTTACACTTATGAACTACAAAAGCTAATGAATTTCATATAACACCATCTTTCAAAACAATTTATGGCTATACATCTAAAGATCACATATAAAATACACATTTGATGTCATTATAAAATAGTATATTATAGACAATAAAACTTACAACGTATACCCTGCATTGCAAATATTACATAATAATAAAAGTATTTTGCTATTTGGATAAGCAGTACATAGATTATCCCACTTCCAACTCGGACTGGTTTACATTTTTATTTAGTTGTATTCTATAAACGTTACAATGACCTTGGTCTTCCGTAGATAAAAGGTTCAAGGTATTTGTTGCGAATTTACGCCTTAGTTGTTGTAGGTCTTTCAGCAGTTTGGTGGACTGCTGCCAGTGTCTTTTGCATGAAAATATAGCATGGTTTACATCTCCCTCGCTTGTCTCGTCACATCCACACAGAGTAAATGATATTAAATGTAATCTGAACAAATTTTTAGGAAAGCAACCGTGGTTGAATTTTAACCTAGGTATAATACTCATAGCTTTACTTGCTATGTACGATCTTTGATACCACTGTTTGGTTGGTGTCGTTGGGTGTAAATAGCCATAGTGTTTGCCTATATTTTCTATAGATTTCCTCCATATGTTGTTCCATTTATCTCTTATGGTGGACCTAATCGTAGATATTATGTCTGCTGCTGGGATTAGATGGTGGTGTATCCCTGATTTTGTTGCCGTTTTGGCTGATGTATGTTCCTAGTATGCCCGTGTGTGCTTTGATCCACTTCAAAAGTACCTGTTTTTGGGCGCTCTGTAGGTGCTGTAACTGTTCCATAATTTTATACCCCAATATATTTCTCCCATTACCAGTATATAGATTCACATTCAATTTACCCATGATTTACTCGCCCTTCACATAATCGATTAATTCTTCAATTACATCGTCTATTTTGTCATCATATTCTTGTGACTTTGGTAGTAACTTGTACTAACGTGTTGGGTGCAGGCTTATTTTTCTATCCTCACTAAACTGTTCATAGTAACAAACTCGTTTCCCTAGCCTCTTGCTCATTAAAAATCATACACCATTATGTCCATAGAGACCTTGTGCATTTATTATTCTATATTCCCCAGAACAGGTGCATCCATATACTTAATCTACCTATTCAGAAATACGTCTAACTTAATTAGGTCCAATCCATTTTTAACTTTTATTCAGACTTCTAACATTCCACTATCCAACGGGTACAATATTTCTTTCCATTCTGATGACTCCTCTCTGAGCATTCCGCATCCTGATTTTCGATTTGGGAATTATTTCATCTCCGGAATATTTTACCCACGAAGAAACCATCAATCTACATGCAATTTTAGAGGGGTAAATTGACTCGGAAAGCCCTTTAGGTCTCTAATTCAGTGGCTTCCGGTTCCATTCTGCATCCTAATGGCGCTATGATAATTTCTGATTCATCTCCACTCTTCTGCATTCCTTTCAGTACACCGTAATGTAGGGAATCGTTCAGTTGCCATCGCTTCGTCCGTGCAAACAGTATTCATCATATGAAGGATAGGCTGACAGTTGGTTGAAGGAGGTTAATAGAGATTCTCCTAAACCTTCACTCCTCGCTCCCTCATAATTCATTGTTATTGACAATATTTCCATCATACATTTTCTCTATGTATGTCTTCAACCGATTAGCTCTTTCTTGTGAGCTGAAAAGACGTTTCTCGTGAGCACATTTAATCTTTATACATTTGCCCCCAATAGTCTGTTTAATCCTTCCACATGCTGTATCTATTTCAAATACATTCATTTTCTTTTGCATTTTTCAAACTTTGCTTAGAGACATTTACCTTAGGTTTTTTTGCATTTAATACACTATTTCCCAAAAAATAACTAGACACCTGAGAAGATATTCCGCACGTGTGACCACCATATGCTGAAGGCCAGTGTAAAACAAATTTACAAGATATCGGACTTCGATAAGGGCGTTTTTATGTGCTGTCTTTTTGGCGGACTCTCTAGCCGAGTGATTGCAGTGAAAATCAACAGGCTCATATTAACGGTTGCATTAGTTTTGCGTAAGTTAAAGATTTCTGTAGGTTGAGTCAATGCTGCAAGGTCTGGGCGACCACTAATTTTGACCGACAGACGTCGCACAACCCTGAGAAATGAAATTGTCGAAAATAGGTTACAACCCATGGATACTATCCAACAGGAGTTTCGTGCAACAACAGGAGAATCTGTTTCCCCTGGAGTTTTGAGTACAGAGGCCAACCGACACGGATATTTGGGAAGAGCAGCTGTACACAAGAACAACATCATGACAAGCAATAAAGCTCGGCGACTCGGACAATGTTTGGACCTTCGTAACTGGTCATTGGAGCAGTGGAAATTGGTTCTGTGGAATGATGAGTCGAGGTTCACATCATTCCGGTCAGATAGATATGTATGGATGTGGAGAACGGTTTCTGTCGGAATGTATAGTGGCAAATAAGAAATCTTATGGTGGTGAAGTGATGGTGTGGCACTGTTTCACGGCCTTTAATTTAATTTAATTTGATTGCGATGGAGCGCACGCTCCGGTGGCAATTACCCCACACACATTTTCCCCCTTTCCTGCACCCACCTACAATTACCCTTTACAAATTTCAACGTTTTTGGTAAATTATACATCATTTCTCTTGATAACATTTTCCAATCCCTGACCTCATTACCTGAAAAAGAGAATCTTCCTACACCCCTGAGAATTGAAATCGAGTGCCAGTTTGTGGTTATGGTCATCTTTTCCCTCCATCCATTACTTTTAATTCTTACGCCAATATCTTTCCATGCCTCATCACCAATATACGCCTTTTACAATCCCGTTCCCTTCCGAATAGGACCGCGGGTGGTAGCACGAACAGAGGCCTGTTATAACATTTTGCGTGTTAAAATGCTTCCAACATTGGGATGTTTTTCTGAACGGAGCCGTGTTACTTTCAGGATGACAACGCCAGGTGCAATGTTTCAAGGGTTACAATGCAATGGTACGCCGACATAATGTTCCCCTATTGGAATGGCCCTCCCAGAGCCCCGACCTCAGCGTCATAGAACATCTTTGGGACGAACTGGATCCCCGGGTAAGGACTAGTGATGGGTGACTAAAATTTATTGCTGAGCTCTTGGAATGACTGCAAGAGGAATGGCAACGAATACCTTTGGAAGTCTGAAAACACTAGTAGAGAGAATGCCAGATAGGTTGGTTGTTGTTTTAGCCGCAAGAGGTGACCGAACAAGATTTTAACAGGGTGACAACCACCGAGACAGGTGCTCAATTACTTTTTGGTAGATAGTTTATTTGACCGATTTTTAAAATATCAGTAATGCCGTCTTTCTGCTTTAATTTGATCGCATTTGTACCTTTTCCTCTGATCAAATACTTCTTCGAAAACCAATGCTGGCTTCTTGCCTTTAGCAAATACAGGGCGTTCGCCGGAAAACGCTACCCTCCCAGTCTGTTGCCGTCGGCAACTTGCTCGGTCAGTCGCGCCAGCAGTTTCCGCCACACGGCACCGTGTATCACCGCACTGTTTAACACCTCCGCTGCCCCAACAGTGCAGTGCAGTGACCCTTACATTGTTAAGAACGGTTTCTTTGCATTGTAGATAGTTTGTGACTTCAGTCTCTTATTAATCAGTGTTGTGAATAAACGTTTCTTTGCGGTTTGGCTGGTTTGGGGATTCATACTCTTATTAATCTGTACCGTGTTTGAGTGTGAGTAAAATTATGGTACGTTACAGTTTGCAACAAAGAATATTTCTCTACGATACATATGTGAAGAAGAAGTCGTTTAAAAAGTGTCGCAGTAAATTTCGTCGCGAATTTCCTGGCGCTTTACTGCCAGCTAAATCAACAATTCTGCGTCTGGTTAAAAAAGTAAGAGAAACGGGTTCATTTTTTAACAAAAAGAGACTGTCGGTCAACCGTATTCTCACAGAGGAGAAAATTGACGATATCGCTTTTCGACTAGAACAGTCACCCAAAAAAGCATTAAGTCAGTTAGGGCAGCGTGTGTCTCGAAATATGTTCAGAAGATGTGAAATGTGCATTACACAAGAGGGTCAACACTTCCAGCATCTTTTATAAGGTAAGCTAATGAATTACGTCACATTTAAATGCTTAGCACACAAGTTTATGAAGTTTATGAAGCGTAATTATTATGAAATAGTCCGCGGCCGACGGTCGAACAATGCCGGGAACTGAGCGCTCGCTCGCCGGGAGCAGTTTCTTCCTTGTAGCGCTATAACAGTGGGTTGCGTTTCCCGGCGAACGCCCTGTATTTTCTTAACTGCTTTGACTATCAACTTCTTTCATATCTTTCTTTCAACAGTATCAGAACCTTTCTGTTTTTTGTGAGATTCTTTCAGCTTAACTGCTTAATATTTGTGTGACCTGTATTGCTTCCTTATTCTCTTGAATTTCGATATGTCCTTTATCGCTAGTTTTATCTAGAAGAAAAGTGCATTGTAGACTGGACCACAAAGGAAGGGAGACAGGTAGGGTTGAAAATTTATATGCCGACTAGTTTGTCATCAATAGTAAGTAAATGTATAGAAAAGTGCAATCGCAACAGAAACGTCTCTTAGAAATTAAACTGGTTTTCAAAAAGAGAACACGGATTTAGGAAACTATATTCATGTGAATCTCAGTTAGTGAGCTATAGTCTAGATATTTCGGATGAAATGGACAAGGAGGGCCAAACTGGTAGAGTAGCACTGGATCTCTTCAAGACATTTGACAAAATAAGCCATAAAATGGTGGTAAATAAGTTTAAAAACACTGGAGTGGATAGAACAATGGCTTGCTTGGCACAGAAATTCTTAAAATACATAAACCAAAGAGTAATGTAATGTTACCACTGCTATTAATTATCTTATTGAATGACTGTGTTGGTGATCTAGTTAGAAGTTAGATTCAATGAAATCCTCCCGGGTGTCCAGCCGGATGGTGTTAGAAACAGACGTTTCTACAGCTAGCTCTGCTGTCTTGATCAGGTTTCAGGTGTCTTCTACCTGTCGCAAGCTGTCTGTCACAGCCTAGACCAGGCGACAGTTAGAAGACACCTGAAACCTGATGAAGATCGCAGACGTTGTGTTTATACAACACCATCCAACTGGACACCAGGGGAGCATTTCATTGCATCAGTGCGCTGGGTAAATCTCCACTCACACAGAAGTTAGATAGTTTGCCGGTGACATAACGATAATTGGATCAAAACGGGAGAAGACTGTGAATAGATATATGAGAATCTAAGTGAAATGAAGATAAAAGATAAATTGTAGGGTGAGAGAAGAATTGCTTGTTGAAGTTCTTAAGCTTTGTTATCTATTCAACAGAACATACTGGGAATGTGATACAGAGAAGTTTCAAAATCCTTCATTTTTAGAAAGATTGATGATCAGACCATTACTTGAATATATTGGTGTAATATGGAAACCACATTTGATGTACCAAATACGGAAGATGGAGTGGATGCAAGGGAGGTTGTAGAAAAGAATTATATTAGAAACATTTTTTTTAATTGCCTATTTCGTTTTTTGTTTAAAATCGTAAACTTCACAAATATCTCTATCACTTTCCTGTAATGTTCTCTTTATTACTGTGCTTTATGAAAGAAATGTTAGGTCAGAAGTTTTGTAAATAATGAGGAAGTTTTAGGGTAAAATAGTGAGTGACTGCAGCTCACCTACTACGAAAAATGCAATTACATTACGGCTTGATAAAATAAAATATTTCAGCTTATCGTATACGAAATCAAAAACTTTATAGGTAAAGGAAGATGGTTTGTTCTTTCTCAGGATGCCACGAAGCACCAGATGAAAGTGAGACTGGCTGGAGGTCGCGTCCCTACTGAAGGCCGTGTAGAGGTCAAGTTCGGAGATTCAGGTGAGTCTTTTCTCCTGACTTTAGCAAAAATCTTGCATAGCGGACAAATTCAACTT
The DNA here is from genome assembly GCA_031002005.1 of Vandiemenella viatica. Classification (NCBI taxonomy): domain Eukaryota; kingdom Metazoa; phylum Arthropoda; class Insecta; order Orthoptera; family Morabidae; genus Vandiemenella; species Vandiemenella viatica. Next base: position 201,457,069 of record CM061920.1, read on the forward strand.
TATTATTTTATATATATATATATATATATATATATATATATATATATATATATATATATATATAATTATATATATATACATTGAACGTTAAGTGTTTAACACATCTACTCAGTAATTTGCAGTCTGTTTTCGCCTTCAACTGAGTACCTGAGATAGCAGATAAAACAGTTGCCCGTGAATATCAAGCATGGTTTCTAAAGGACGAAATTAATCCTAACACACAATGCAGACTAGAAGGGAATACACACGTAAAATGAACCCAATACTCAAGCACGTAGAAGCAGCGTAGGAAGCTGAGAAGTGTTTTGTTAGGACGGCTCCTTTCCCCACTAGTTCAACCATTTAAAATTAAAATGGAAGCAATGATGCCTCACTGTTACCAAATTTAATTTCACAAGTGGGTTTAGAGAAGATAATAATGTATTCATCTTTTCCGGAAAAGTGAAATTCGTTCGCCATATCAAATGACAATCAAGTATCTCGAAATAAAGAAAAGGGTAGTTTTGTGTATCGCTGAGAGAAATATTTGGTATTTAACATTCTATTGGAATTAATCAACATCCTTCATTGAACATTAATATTACGTATTTTAACATAAACTGGCTGCCCTTATTACAAACTCCTTCTATTCTCGTATGTATTTGGTCTATAATAATATTATTTAACTGATAATTTAAGATGCTTAGCAAAAAACGTGAATAAAAAATCACAGATCGCACTCCATCCATGTTCTTGTTTGCTGCAGCGGATTAAATAACAAGCGCTTCAGTAATTGCACACACCAATTTGGCAAATATCCCGCATCACTAACAGATGTTTTAAAACATATGATTTATTGTTTGCAACAACCTAGAAAAATTTTATTTTGACATGTATTTACAATTCTGTGGAACAATATGACTATCGTTAGCGCAACCAAAACAAACGAGGCGACTAATGAATAAAATCTTACATAGTAATAGTTATGATAGCAAAAATCCTCTTTTGTGGCTTGTATGTCTATTATTAACTACTTTGGAACGTTAGGGTAGGTCAAGCTGAAAAGCAAAGTCACTGTTGTGGTAAAATATTAGCAAATGTCAAAGAAAAAAGAAGTTATTAACCAAAGGAGAATAAGGCTATTATGATGTACGTACTAGAGTCTATACATACTGAAAGACCAACGCTAAACAACGCAAGCGTTAAAACACAAGTTAATATACGAAGGCATTTCGGCTTTAACATCATCTGCTTTTAAAGATAAAATTTCTGAGAATTTTTAAATTTTAAACGCCTTTTGCGAGAGAAGTTTTAGCCCTTTGAACAATTTATGGACTAGAGAGCAAAACAGAATATCCATAGATTTGACCAAGGCTGAACTGCAAACTCAAACAATCTTGAAGAGTCTTGCTCAGAGATTTTATCAGTTTTTCAAAACGGTAACGGAGAAAAACTTGTGATAAAAGCAAAATCTAGTGATAAATATTTAAAAGAGAAGTAGTTGATTAAGATTTATTTTAATTGGTGTTAATTTTTGATTTAGTCAAAGATAGAAGTCAATTTTTGTTTATTTGTTGATAATACCTGATGTGGATTTTCTACATAAATTTAATTAATAAGCCTAACAGAAGTGCTCAATTTTTGTTTAAGCTTAATGTTTTTTGGGGTTTTGATTGATAATACCCGATGTTGGTTTTCTGCTAAAGTATAAAAAAAGTCTTAAAGAGGTGCTCGATTTTTGTTTTAAGTTTAGTATTTTTCCTTCTGATTCATAATACCTGATGTTGATTTTCAACTAGAGTTTAATTAATAAACCTAAAGGAAGTGCTATATGTATGTTAGATAGCATAGTTTTTACCTAAAATAAATTTTTTATTAATTTTTGCTCACATACCACCAAAATACCTTAAAATTCCTTTTAATTGTTTTATAACAATTTTACTAAGTTAATCAGTTGCAAAGAAATGACTTGTCAGAACATACCGTTCAGCCCGTCATTTTTGACGAGCTTAAAAGCTAGTAACATAACAAAGTAGCAGAAAAGCATTTTTTTTCCAGAAAATCGTTGTTTCACGACAATCCGTATGTACACTCGTGAGGACTTCACTGCAATCATACAATTTTTCACGTTTTGTTTATAAGTTTATGGTTTTGTTGCTTTTTCAATTGAAATAGCTATTATTTTTTTACTTTATTTCATTTTCGATTTTTCTATAATTGTATGCAGTCAAGAAGTATTTTAAACGAAATACGCAACATCGAGAATATCGATTTTTTTTCTTTTTTCTACGATCGATATGTTTAATTCTGTGGAGTGGTGGGGTGTATGTAAATGGTTGAAAATAAAATAATGTGCTTGACGAAAACAGATTCGTCTACTAACAAAATCTCAATGGCTATTGGCGAGGTATATTATTGGGTAGTCATTTTTAATATATTGGCCGAAATTTCATTTGTTATATCTGTTAGAAGTAATGAGATTGAATGGGATTTAAACCCGGGTCGGGAAATTAGGGAGCGGGCACCTTACCGCCTACAGCACACTGACTTTACGTAATATATTTGTTACAATTTCTCTTAAAGTCTTGAGTTCAGGTTGAAATGTACCCTGCAACATATATTCAGGAGATTGAAAACTTTTTTAAAATTTATGATGGTCTCCTTTGTGGGATTTAAAACGTTCGTTTGAATTAAGCTTGTATAAGAATGATTTTAAACATCATACGCATTAATCTTTTGTAAACTACAAATTTAACGTAACAACACTAAACATTATGTAGTAACATTAAAATTATCTTCATGACAATATAAACAACTAGTTAAAGATTCTTTACATCTTATCATAGCTATACACCACTTTTTTTTTTCCCTTACATTCGCATCTCGCGGGATATTAAAATACACTTTATCAGGTGCATTTCTTATTGCATTTTTGTACGTAGATACAATAAAGTATTTATAAAATAATTTTCGACCTCGTTACACATGGAAATTGGTTATAAACATAAAACTTTTGAGATATAACACCCCACAATATACAATACGTCGATATTGTCGTGTATAATGACGTCACGGTGCAGCGCGCCAAACTGGCGGCTTTAAATCGTCGGAACTGGATTGCAGTTTTAAATTTTATTTTTTTATTTTAAGCTTTAGTATTTTCATCAATATTATATGTTTAGCTGTTATATAACAGAGTAAATAATTGAATTAAAATATAAAAATAATACATGCATATACCCTTTCGGCGTTCACGGGATATGGCGGCCCAAGACCGACTCGGATGCCTTCATTCGCAGCTGTAATGGCTATTACCATTACGTAACCGACTGTTAGTCACCCAACACTAAGCTGCAATCGACTTAACTCCAAATTGTCATTGGCCCCTCATAACCACAGCTGGTGACGATTATTAGTGGGGTGATTAGTCGATTAGCCAGGAATGGCAAGTGGTGTAGTGGTGGTGGCTCTCTGTCTATGCGCGTGTGGTGCAGGGTTTGAGTCCCGCAGATGACGCCAGAGTACCGTTTTGGATGGCTGGTGGTTATTGATTGGTGACTGGTTGACTATCGGAGGTGTGATCACTAACCTGACCGATAGCACGTCTTCTTGATGTTCTTCTTTTCTTCTTGTCAGGACGACGGCCTTCTCTGACACCAGTCGATCGTTGATGACGCAGAATCGACAACTGCGCGGACAATAGTTGCCGGAACAACTAATGTATAATAAAAGATGTTACTGTTTTATTGAAGGCTGCGTAGAGTTCTTTGGCTTGAGTGTTGGTAGCCTGATACGGTTTAGTAAGGTTTATTACTGACGGAAACAGAGATTACAAATTAGTTCCAATTTATTCGCCGTTAATTTACACACGGACAGTGACACAAATACAGGAACGTAATTTCTGCACCACGCAATATGTTAGCAATACCCCCGCTAGCTTCAATTTAGACTCCCGTAGCCGAAATGGGGTATAAAGCGACAATGTTGGTAGTAAAATCGCGACACACTACTACATAGATGTGCTACGTACAAACTCCCGAGGCGGACTCACTGCGTGTAGCTGCCGGCCAGCGCCCGTGCTTATCTCAGCGCATACTTCTCAGCTTACAGCGCACGGCTGTGCAGCTTGCCAGACGCGTATATTCACTTCGCTTTATTACAATATTACGGGGATTTATTGGTTCCCTTACAACTCCCCCGCCTTTGAAACACGTGTTGCTCCTGCAACACTATCATGTGAAATCTCTGGAATAGTTACTCTTATGCTGCTAACAGATTGCGTGGCTGCATTTGCAGCAAAATAATTCTGAATCATCTTATTCATACAATGTCTACATAACCAGATACCCAAAACAAGACAATTAAAATACAAATAATAGACGTAACACTGGCAGATACAACTGTTATCCTATGTTGATCTCTAGAACTCATTTGTGACTCCAAATGTGCAATAATCTTACTGAATTTAATAGTGTCATTAGATGCTTTAAGATACTTATCAATCTCTTCTTTAACCTCCCTACTATAAGTCAAATTCAATTCAACCAATTTAGGACTGTGATAAATTTCATGAGTTAAATTTGGTAAGTAATACAACGGATAAGACAAATCACAAGACTTCTTAACTGACTTAATTGCTGGTGTTCTAAAATCATTTCCAATTATTTGACAACCTGTAGTGTTTACAAACATTCCTGAACCACTTACTGATAATTTAGTTGTCTGCTGAGATTGAATACAATTGACACTGACAGTACAAGATGTTAACAAGGTAAATATCCAATTATCATGAACTCTAGCAAAATAGGATTTAGTGAGGGTCACAACTTCTCTTTGACATGACTC
>CM061920.1:201462892-201511963 GCA_031002005.1 Vandiemenella viatica
TACCTTCACTTTGGTCTGGATGCGCTACATATCTAATTTCTATTATACATAGATATCAGCAGAGGTGGCCCTAACAAGTTTTTAGGTGGTGCGAAATCTCATTGTAGCGCCTCAAATGTGCAATCGCTTATTCGCGATTAAGGTCGCCATATAGACAGATTGAGGATATCATACATTTTTTTACATCCTATTAAAATTATAAATGTTAATGTTTTTTTGTTACTGTTTTGCAACGAAACAGCTGGATAGCTTAGATAAAATTTGGAATAATGTATTTTCTATCTACTTTTATCCAGGTCAAAAAGTAGTTTTCGTGAATTCAATTGGAATACGTATAGGAATGTGTTACGAATTAAAATTGAGCAAAGCCTAGTTCAGAAAAAAGTTTTTATATATTAATAATAACTCGTTGTCAGACTCAAAAAGAATATGGCACCTGGAGAAGGACTCTTTAACTGCAGAACTATGGAAATATGCCTCTAAAGCAGTGTTTTTCAATCTGTGGGTCGCGGACCCCCCCAGGGGTCGCGAAGCTTTACTCGGGGGGGTCGCAGGCTGAATGAACAATTCAAGGTTCTACCACTACAAACAAAACACAATTTTAGTGAGAAGGATGGGCTTGTTTATTTTTCAAAAGTTTATCAATTCGTGGTGCTATTTTTGAAACGTTAATAAATCAAATCATTTTCTAATTGCAGTCTATTTCTCTTTTTAGTTTAATGTCTACCATTTGCAGAAAATGTTAGTTCACACAAGTATGAAGTGGCGAATGGCGCTAATAATTTTAGAGCTTCCCTTGCCAGCTCTGGGTATTCATGTTTTCTTTTCAACCAAAATACGTCGATACTTTGCGAATTAAATTCCATTTTAAGCATGCCATCAGCAGCTAAATCTATAAAACATTCTTTCATATTTGTGGTGACATCAGCCAGATCTATTGATTTGTCTAAAAAAGGGTTTAAAATCCATCTACGCCCATTGTCAGCTTCAGAATGCCAGTCTGGAAAGTATGTCATAAGTTTCCTGTTGTAAATTATGCAAGCTCTGTATCATGCAAGGAATGGGAGCCCTTACTACGAGACTTTGGTCTGATCTTCAACAATCTTCTGAACACACGGAAAGACTCAAATATACTGTTTTGCAGAGAGGTTAACCACAAACGAAGTTTTGTGGTGAAATGCTTTGACTTTATCTTTAGCTGTTAAAATATTTTCTTCTCTACCTTGGAGGTTCTTGTTCAATTATTAAGGTGGCTAAAAGATCTGCCAAAAATGCTAATTTCAAGAGCCAAATAGGGTCAGAAAAACGATTAGCATATTCAGATCTTGTATGTTGTAAAAACATTAAAAATTCAGCTCTCAGTTCTAGAACTCTTATCAATACCTTTCCTTTGGATAGCCATCTGACTTCTGTGTGATAAAGGAGATTTTGATGAAGCGAGCCTATATCTTCCCAAACGATTCTGAATAGCCGGGTTTGCAAGGCTTTACCTTTGATAGAATTCACAATTTTTATTACCTCCTTGAGCACATCATTTAAATCAGAAGATACTACCTTAGCAGCTAGAGCCTGTCGATGAAGAAAACAGTGTGTCCAGGATATGTTTGGCATTATCGATTTTAATTTCGCAATGAGTCCGCTATTTTTGCCAGTCATAGCTTTAGCGCCATCGCTACAAACAGGGATACATTTTTTCCAATCAATATCGTAATCGCAAGTGCTTTCTAAAAACATATCGTACAAACACTGGCCAGAAGAGTTTGCAGGAAGTGCTATGCAAAATAAGATTTCTTCCATGATATTGTCACCTGCTTCAAAGCGCACAGATACTACAAACTGAGCACAATCGGAAACATCTGTAGATTCGTCAAACTGCAAAGCAAAATGTTGGCTGTTCTTTAATTTTTCGATTACTTGTTCTTGAATATCATTGGCCATATCGTTTATTCTGCGTGAAATAGTATTATCAAAAAGTGGTATGTTTTTAACTTGTTTGCCTCCTGTTTACTGACCATAATTTCAACCATTTCAAGAGCTGCTGGCAAAATAAGATTTTCGGCAATTGTATGTGATTTCCCTGCTTTAGCAACTCGATATGCGACTTTATAGCTAGCTAATAATCCTGACTCATTGACACTGGATGCCTGAAAAGAAACCAGACAATATAAAAGTGAGTGTGAAATAGTCAATAAAAATTAAGCATGCGAAACCTTTGCAAACCAAAATTAAGTATAATTAAATTTGTATGCAAACAGCAAAGAAATAAACATCATAAGACATCAACAGTAGAGATAGCAACAGTTATAATAAACTCGACTTGATTCGGTTATCCATGCTAAAATTAAATTAATAAAACGATTTTATTACCTGAATTATAGTATTTTGCTGCTGACTAAGAGCTTTCAACTTTCGTTCAAAGAAATCCAACGGCTTATCGGCTTCTTTTTGATGCTTGGTTGTGAGATGCCGCATAAGCTTTGACGGTTTCATACTCTCACGTGATAAAACATCGCCACAAATTACACATTGAGGTTTATTATTTATGACTGTGAACCCGTATTTCAAATAACTGGCATCGTAATGTCTATTTTTTTTTTTTCGGGTTTGATTCACCACTACCGCTATTGACACTCGTACAACATGTTGAAGGTTGCGATCTTTTGAGAAACTTATCCATTTTACAAACGCGCGGAGCAAGCGAAAAAACCAAAGAATGACGTCCGTACTTGTTGACTGCACTTAATTGAATTGAGTGAGCTGAGAGTTGAAACAAAAGAACATTGCGGTGTGGCAACGTCGCCGCCTCCGACGCAGTTTGACCCGCGTGAATTTGCGTCCAAGTTAATAGCCTTACCAACTTACCTCGTACTTACTTTCAAAAGTCTCGCGGCTTCTTGCAGAATGTAGAGCTGGATAATATTAAAATGTACCAAAATAAAAAAAAAAAAACATTTACGTAGTAATTTAGTTAAATTATTTCTTTGTCTTCTATGATGTGTCACGGTCGGGGGGGGGGGGGGGGGGGGGGGGGGGGGGGGGGTCGCCAGAAATTTTCAACTTGGAAAGGGGTCGCGAAATCAAAAAGAATGAAAAACACTGCTCTAAAGAATCAACAGAAATCTTGCAAAAGCAAATAGAAGAAATTTGGAACCAGGAAATTGTACCCAAAAATTGGAAAATATCTTTGATCCACCCATTGTACAAAAAAGGCAGAAGAAAGATTGATAACAACTACAGTGGAATTTCATTGCATCTGCTAATCTAAAAAATTCTCTCACTTGCCATCATGGAGAGTGGGCACCAAACAGGCGAATACCAAGGGGGCTTCAGAAAAAATCGCTCAACAGCGGCATAGATCTACAATCTCAAGACGATCGTCAGATACTATGCGCTCAAGTCAAAGAAATGTGTGTCATTGTTTTTTAACTTTAAGAAAGCCTACGACTTGATAGACCGCTAAGTGCTATTGAACATCCTTAACGAATTTGGAGTTGACCTAAAACTATTGACTGTAATTAGGTCCACACTGACAAACACAAATTTGAAAGTTAAGTTTTTAGGATGCCTGTTGGATTCTTTTCGGTCACAACTAGCATCAGGCAAGGTGACGGTCTGTCTCCACTACTTTTTAACTGTGTTCTCAAAAAGAGCGTTTGTACCTGGCGAGTGAAATTGAAGGAAACCAAATATGGAGAGATTAATTGAGTGGAAAAATTTAAGTACCTTGGTGAGATCATCAAGAAAAATGGGTTGGACAAAGAAGCTATTCGGGAAAGGATTCGCAAACTAGAAATAGCCTAGTAAACTTCGCGAGAGGTCTACAACAAAAAATGTCTTTCACAAAATACTAAGATACGTCATTATGAAACTGTTCTGAAACCAGTAGTTTTGTATGCAGCCAAACCCTTGTTCCCAAATGCCGACAAAGGTCTCTTGGGAGAAAAAGAGAGAAAAATTATTAGAGGAATTCTGGGTTCCAACTTCAAGAATGGTGTCCATCAAAAGAGATCCAACAAAGAAGTCTACAGCAAAATAGAAGAAATCACCAAAACAATCTGCAAAAGACGGGCACGATTCTATGGCCACCTCAGACGAAAGGAGGAGGACAGACTAACAAAAAAAATCTTTAATTTATTTGATTCAAAACCCAAAACTGTAATGCTCTGGTTCGTAAATATTAAAGGACCTTCATTTGATGGGAGATAAGCCAGAAGATGTTTTTATCGACAAGCCAAGACGAACACGCCAAAACAAGACGCGGTACACCCTGGAAAGAGGAGCGCAAACAGGTGCACTTAAAACGAATGAAGGAGTGAAGAAGATGAAACTCGCTGCCAAATGTACAAAGGCTTAACGTGGTCCTAGTTGGCTTTAGCTGCTATATATATAATAACTAAAACTTCAGAAAGATTAGTATAGGATAGCAATGTTATGATTGAGAAACAACAACAGTAAAAAAGAACACTATACAGTATGTTTGAAAAGGTTTATGTATGCTACTATGGTGTACACAATGATCATATCACGTTGTAACAGCCCTCATACCTGAATTTTGAATAGTATTGTACTGTATGAAGTATTTGTAGTGAACTAAAGTTTGCTTGAATATGATCTGGTATGTTTGTTTTGTAATTTCTTGTAAATCAGTGTATATAGACTTTGTGTTATGAAAGAAAATTATGCAAAGTCCATTTAATATGTTTAAGAACCAAATGGTGCAAGAGAATTTCTTAAATGTTTGTAATTCCATGTATTAATGCAAGTTATGATGTCTACAGGACAATTTTCTACAGTTTGAAATGATTTCTGTAAATAATTTTGTATTTAAGTATCTCTAATTACCATTTCTGATCATTTTGTAATATTGTTAAGTAATTTTGTATTAATTCCGATTGTTTTTAATATGTTTGATTGTTTGAGTGATTGTTAATGTTCGAGAAATATCGGGCGGATGCCTTTGAAGAATTCTCGTAATTTCGATAGAGACTATATAAACAGATCGGCTGGACAGAGCAGTTAGTTGACTTCATTCAGTATTCAGTTTTACAGAGAGATTCATCCAGTTAGTTTTTCAAGTTGAGTTCACAGAGATTTTATTTGCGACGGCTCAGAAGTGCATCTCTGTATTGTATCTATGCATGTGAATATCGCTGACTTCGTTTTGAGCAAATAAACAAATCTTCAACATAACCTTTTGGTGGACTTTTTACTTAAGCAATATATATAAATTAAACCACCGTAGAACCTAATATGGCGAACGTTGACAGGACGAGAAGTCATTAAATCATCCAAGGAACCTAATAACATGTACGTAAAATTTACATAGTTTTTAATAAAAATGTTTAAAACAAACAAATGAGGTAATAAAATCTCAACTAAAAGGCCTAGATTGCCAACTTCCTCGTTTTTGTCCTTTGGCAATAATATTTTGTAAAGATAAAATTGCAAGATCTGAAAGTCTATCTTGAGTCCGAGATTACCATAAATAAGTTTTGATAAATTTTAATTTACTGAAATTTGGTTCTCCTTCAGTGACAGTTACGTCAGCAAAATTCGAAGTGCTGTCCACACATTCGTAAATATATCCTGCCAACTATTTTGTTTCATAAATTAATCTTTAATTGGTTCTGCTGATTCAAGCTCCATCAACAATAGTTGCAGTTAGAAAGTTCCTCAGCCAATTCATAACCCGATATGTCACATTTTCTCCATTAGTTAAACTCATTTCTAAATCTGCATAGGATTATTCCAATTATCACAACTCAGGAATTGTTTTGATAATGTGTAAGAATGACACTATGTCATTAAATTAGACAGTTGTGAAAATGGAGTGACCAACGCGTTCTCAATTGTGCCGATTACAAGCTTAAACACGTTCATTTGTAAACAATTCTTCGGGATATGTTGCTACCCCATCTACGGCTTCGTACTAAGAAAATCTCATTTTTTCTTTGGGATCTGACTGGCTTAATAAAAGTGTATGTCCCATTCTGAGAACCAATTTCTCTAGTTGTTATCAGAGTAGAGGAATAACCCCGGTACTCTTTAAAATTCTGAACTCTATTCCAGCAATTATGAAGCATTTAATGAATCCACTTTCATCATGGATAGCCTTGCTTACAATATTTACTTGGAACAAAGTATTATATGAAGTTACCATTGTAACTATGAACTCAAATTGCTCCTTGATCTGGCTAGGGGACAAGGTCTCTGTTGCTGCAAGTGATAAATTTGTTTCCAGAAGGGCGACACAAACTAAAGAATAGTGCTAACGAACTGCAGCGAGGCTAGAAACTCTATTCTCGAACGGATTTCGCAAATCCTTCTAAGTTCCTGGCTACCACTTCCCATCACTTTGTTGATCGAGAGAATGGAAAAACTGTTCTTTAAAGAAATCCGGACAAGGAAACCGATCTAATTGATGTTTTGGAGGTACCTGCTATTACCACATTTAATGACAGCTAAATGGATTAAAAATCCTTGGGAAGATGTTGGTTCAAAATTCTGCTTTGGACAACTTTGTTTACTCCTATCATATTGGATCCACTGTCGTATCTTTGGCCTCGACAATCGTCCATATCCAAATAAAACTTTTGTAAAGTGTCGTTAATATACAGGCCAGTGAGTCCAGCTATCTGGTTCGAAGAGTCACTTACCGGTTTGTAACCAACGAAACAATTACGTACTTTGACTTCGTCTTCATTAGGGTTAACAAAAGCAATGTTAAAGATAATTGTTTGACGTAACTGAAATAGGAGTTCAATTCAGTATGATGAAAAGTATTTAGATGACTTAACCATAGTCAAAATTTTATTAAGAACTACAATCGTTTTGAATACTTTTTCCAAAATAACCTACATTAGTTTCCTTATTTAGCAAAACAGTGGAGTGTCATATTTTCCTAGCAGTTGCAATATTTCCAGTTAATTACCATTATTAGTAGTATTTAGTGTTTCAGATCCAAAGCTTCCCCTGAACAAGAAATTATCGCGTATCCAATATTTTGGATATCATTCATTCAACGATAGAAGGCCACCGTGATTTTTCATCTTCAATCTGTATTTACAAATGTTTGTCTATTTCATTGAAATTCTTTAGTCGAATCAATGCTTCTATACAACTCAGCATTGTGAGCTGGCGATTTGAGGAAGTTTCGTGAGATTTTAGATGCTCTGATAAATAGCTCCATTCATCAAATTTTTCTTTTCCCCAGTAAGAGTGATACCTTCTACTGAATAAACACTTTATTTGCAGATTTAGAGTAAACAAACCATTGTCGTATATAAATTTCTTCATTTGACATTGCTCTTTGAAAATGCGTATTTGAAAAATGACGTTTCTTGGATTTTTTGGTTGCTCGAATAATTATTCATCTCTGACTGCAGGATCAATGAGCAACCATTTTGAAATATTGTCATAATTTGTACTTTGAAAAGGCAACGGTGGTGGTATGGATGCTATAGCCCATTTTAAAGTGTAGATGACGTTGCGACCATAGCAAAATCTTCTCGTACATGCTGCTCCTTATCATCATGAACCTCGTTTGAAGAAAATAAGTTTTCCTCCGTCATGTGTTGAATTAGTTCTGATGACGATTCAGGTGAAATCTCAAATCTAAAAAAAATTGTAAGTAATTTGAAGACTTCTCAGTTGCACCTTGTTTTATTATTATTATTTTTTTAAAAAAGATATAGGGACTTGTCTGTAAAAGATACATTACATTTTGTAAATATTTAGGCTACCAACTTTAATTGCAATCACCTAAGATCTTGCATTGTAGAAATTGATAAGTTGGTTGAATCTCGCCTCATGCACATGCACCCAATTGTAAAATGACTGTGCCGGATCCAGAGGGAGGCAAACCGAAGTGCTTACCATGGGCGTCAAAATCATGTTTAAAGTGGCGGTAAATGACAAATTCGTGGGCGGTGACCTTCTCTCTTAGCTCTGCTGCCCTGAGGGGCAACCTTCAAGGGGTGGAAAATCAAAGAACAGCTTTAAACTGCTGCGGGCGGCAAATTCATATTTGAAGGGGCAGCTGTCGCAGGTCTTAGCCCCTGCTCGTATAATTCCTAGATCCGCCACTGGTGCATGAACTGCACGACTACAGCCGAAAAGGCAGCAAACAAGTGTGGGAGGCGCGGAGAGTGCTAATTGTCGGACAAGTCGTCGTTTTCTTGAATGGGGTAACCTGAGCTGACTCGGTCCATACATTAAGTGGAAGCTCTTATGTTTATAAACTCCTCTGGATGATTAGTGCAAGCTGGACTATTATATAATTTATTTTTCATTTTTTGTGCAGACGATCCCTCGCTGCATTTTTGGTGCCCCCCTCAAGCCGGGCCCGATGCGGTCGCATCGCTCGCACTGCCCTAGGCCGCCCCTGGATATCAGCTATCTTGACAAATGCACTAAATTTTGTTTTGCTCCTATTCTTAGTTTTAAAGTTAATCATATGGATATTACACCAATTTTTTTCACTCATTTGCTCCCTGATGATCATAAAAACTCTGAAGTACTTACAGTAGGTGTTTAAAGCTGTAATTGGGTACAGGGAATTATAAGAAAAGTCTTAAGCTGGCGAAAATTTCTGCTTATTTATCCCTAATGTACCCCAAATGTGAAATCACTTTCTATTCCAATATCATTATATGCGACAGTTTTTTATTATACATGGAACTTGCTAAACATACCTATGTGTTAAATTTTACTTTGTTGCTTTCTTTACTTTGGAAGTTAGTAAAATTCAAACTTTTTAACCATATTACATTTCATCTTAATTTCACATAACTTCCCATGTCATAGGAAGAGATAGTTTGGTACACATGTATGGTTTCACCACAGAAGCATAAGAAAAATCCAATATTGATGATTTTTTCCTTGTATTTATCTAATGGCATCCCCACACGAAATATTTTGGCACTTATTTGTACATTGATTGATTTGCTACGTGTCTCAAATTTCTGTTAAGCATAGGGAACAGCTAGCTTAACTAGCACATTAAATGTAAGTTACTTCCAATTTAAATTGGAAGTTATTGGTGTACCATCTATTTGGATGATAGCAGTAACAAAGGCATGGCATCACTTGTTTGTGATGAATCGGACATGAGCCTATTGTTTAAAATGAGTACGCACATTTTCAAAGGAAGCAAACAGTCTTTAAATGTGGTATTACACAGAATATTGGAAATGCAGATAATAGACCATTGCTAATGTGCAAAAATTAGAGCCAGAAAAGGAAAATGACTCTGAATGTTCAATGAACCCACAAATAAACAATAGTAATCTCTTATGACTGAGTGAACAGGATTTTTTATCAGCTGTGCAATCAACCCCTGTTTTAGCTGCCTGACCTATCCGTGTAGTCATATGAAATATAGGGGACCTAAAGTTTAATATGGAAACTGAACCTCTGAAGTGTTCTGCCATACTTCACATACACAGAAGTGAAGGTTGGCCCTTCATCACTCAGCCATCAGAAAACTCTTACTAAAAGAAATGAAAAGCCACAAAAACAATTCTTGTAAAAATAGGGCCAAGTCACCAATAAAAAGTTACGACATCTTGTGCTGAGTCAAGTTTACACTCTACAGTATGTATTCATTTCATTTTCCGAAACATAATGGCTTCTCTCAATGTTAAAAACTTAACTTAGTCCACAACGTGAAGGTTGGTTGGATCCTCCTGAAGGAGGCACACTAAGCCATTGTGTCAGAGGTAGGACAGCCATTTCCTTTCCTCTGGGACCTAACGTGGAATCCCAACCACGGAGCAGCCTGGCATAGCTCATATGATCGAACACCTCTCTCAAAATTCATGCGCCTGCCGGGATTCGAACCCGGGACTGGAGTAGTGAATGTTTTGAAAGCAAGCGTCTTATCCACTTAGCTACCAGACTGCTCCTCTCAATGTTATGAACTGTTTAATAATAATACAAAAAAAATCAAGTATAAAAAAAATATTTGATGAATTGGCCATTATGCGTGTTATGTTTTCTAAGCAGCAAAGATTTTTTCTTTTTGCCTTCTATACCCACTCTTTTGTTCCAAGTGGTCTGCTTCAATATTTGTGTTGGGCTCATCATTTCCTGACTCTACTAACAGCTCAAATGTATTTCTCCCCACTATTCACAGATTGTCCCTCATTTTGTTTACCCATCAGCTGTGGTAAGTGGTTCTTCTTTACTATGTCCTTATTTATGTTTGTAAATAGTAAAATGTATTGAATTTTATCTTAGTCACACACTTGCCAAGGAGGTGGTATTACATATTATATTTGTTTCCTAAATTGCTATGCTGACATATTGATAAGGGATGTAGCAAAGTTTTTGAATAATAAAAAACTTAAATTTGTAAATATTCAGAGTAAAAAATCATACCCAGCAGGTCAAACTTGATCAAAACTGAGCTGTTATTTAGAAGTAAATGTTTATTCCTTCCAACACTTTGATGAAGCAATAATGTGATATTGTAGTACGTTTGAATTTTCGGAAGACGGTAGGTTACATTCAGTTCTCACAGTGATGTTACAGGCTGAGGCATATTAAAGCTGAACATTTTATTCGGAATGTTCACATCAGTTCTAAGATAAATTGTTAAATGAGTTGTTGCCTTTATGGCAAGTTTGAGCTTCTGACATATCACTGAAAATATATTACTTTTTAAAACTCTGCTTTTTGTACATTTGATTTGAACATATCTTTCCAATATTATTAAAATTTTGTACAGCTTAAATAATAACTTAACATTTTCCCAGTGTGCTCCTGGTTGATGTTGTAGCTGGGAAATTCATGCTGAGTCGAAGTCCAGGAAGTAAACGTGTGGACATGCTGCGTACATTCTACCAGCACACAATCAGCTGTGGGATACCTCACGCTCAGGAGAGCTACTGGTGCTCTGAATACCACAAGTGCCATGCCTTTAGGTCAGGCAACAACCTCCTTTGTGTGATGTATTCAGCTGCTGTGCCAAACGTTACTATGAGGTGAGAAACAATGCTATATCATCTATAACCTTTTAATCATACTCTGAAAGAAAAATTATAAATCCAGATTGTGAAAGTATGTTCGTAAATGTGTAAATGCTTCAGATAAAAAACCAGTTGCATTATCCAGTGTAATTTTAATTATCATACAGTATTTTTCATTTTATGCATATTTATCAAATAAAAAGACTCAATCATATAGCTATAAAAATGAGAAGGTATTACCATTTTTCAGATTCTCTGTTTTGAATGATGTGTAGCAAAAAAAAAATATATTTTAAAATAAAAAAAATCACAAATTATACATTTTCCTTTGGAATATTTGTTATTGTGAGTTTACCTTTTAATCTTCACTTCTTTTCATCTAAAGTGCCTGAATTAAACGAAACTCTATTTAAAATTCTCTGGGTCTGTTAATAAACCATTTTTGTTTTGATAGCTTATGTGGTACTTAAACTTATTTGCTTTCCTTCTTTGTGAACCAGACTTACCATTAGCTGTCATTGAACATCTCTTAGCCATTACAGCAGCGCATTATGTGCATTGTGTTGTTTGACATATAAGGGTTTGCATGAGTTGTCAAATTTTTCAATAAAATAGATTGTTAGAGACTTGTCATGGCTTAATCAATACACAAATGTACCCATAAAATGTTAACATCTAAAGTGTGTTACGTAATGTGGTTATCTATTTAAAAAAAGACAAAAACTGAATCATGTTGAAATCTTAAATTTGTTTATTACAGGGTTTTTTATTTGGGGGGGGGGGGGATGGAGTTTGAGGAATCAGATTGTTTACTTGCAAAAATTGGATGTATGATTGTTGGAACCAACCAAATGATAATGATGGAGAAATATTAAGGAGGAATATATTTACACAATGATTCAGGTTATTAGTTTATAATGTGAGAGAGACATGATATGTTCGATAAAGCTAGTGAGTGCACAAGCAGCTTACCTTCTATACAGGGTGTTACAAAAAGGTACGGCCAAACTTTCAGGAAACATTCCTCACACACAAACAAAGAAAATATGTTATGTGGACATGTGTCCGGAAACACTTACTTTCCATGTTAGAGCTCATTTTATTACTTCTCTTCAAATCACATTAAACATGGAATGGAAACACACAGCAACAGAACGTACCAGCGTGACTTCAAACACTTTGTTACAGGAAATGTTCAAAATGTCCTCTGTTAGTGAGGATACATGCATCCACCCTCTGTCGCATGGAATCCCTGATGCGCTGATGCAGCCCTGGAGAATGGCGTATTGTATCACAGCCGTTCACAATACGAGCAAGAAGAGTCTCTACATTTGGTACCGGGGTTGCGTAGACAAGGGCTTTCAAATGCCCCCATAAATGGAAGTCAAGAGGGTTGAGATCAGGAGAGCGTGGGGGCCATGGAATTGGTCCGCCTCTACCAATCCATCGGCCACTGAATCTGTTGTTGAGAAGTGTACGAACACGTCGACTGAAATGTGCAGGAGCTCCATCGTGCATGAACCACTTGTTGTGTCGTACTTGTAAAGGCACATCTTCTAGCATTACCTTCCTGCAATTGGGCCAACTGGCAGTGAATCGAGGAAGTACAGTACATACTAACGAAACTAAAATGAGCTCTAACATGGAAAGTAAGTGTTTCCGGACACATGTCCACATAACATATTTTCTTTGTTTGTGTGTGAGGAATGTTTCCTGAAAGTTTGGCCGTACCTTTTTGTAACACCCTGTATATATTGAAATGGTTGTTGATCATTGAAGACAAAGTGAATATGCTGGAGGTAAAAAAGTGAGAAAAATTACTTTTATCATAACACTCTACACAAATGTAATGATAATAAAAGGTAATATTAAAAAATATGTCGAATCCATCCGGGAAAGATCAGGAATCGGGCGGGTTGAATGGAGTTCCCGGTTCGAGGTAGATGGCTCACCAGCGAAAGTAGGCTGTGGATATCGCTCGGACAGTGGAGAGTAGCTATGAGAACACAGCTGACACAAGATCCGGTTTATTAGACTCAGTCTCACAGTACACAATGAAAGATAGCGGAATGATTCTGCCTCGATGGTCAGGCACGGAGAGAGCTCCATGTGCTCCGTGTGCTGCTGTTAAGTAGCTCCTCGTAGGTGTCACTGCAGTCGCTGTGGCACTGGCATCCTGCTTGCTGCGTCTGTGGTGCCATCTAGTAGCGCTGCCCCATACACTCGATCCAACAAATATATATAAACACATTGGACCAATCATACCATAAACCATTGAAAGAGCAAATCTAGCTTCTATTTATTTGGTTTTTACAGTTTGGAGTTTTTTTTTTCAATTTTTATTTATTTGGTGTATGATGCTACATGATCTAATACTCAACTACAATCATACTGAACTTATTGAACAACTTTCTTTTAAATTAATTATACGTATATATACATAGCTGAGGGTACAAGTACCACAGCTGGCAGGTGATGAGGCCTCTATGACAGGATTGCCAGCCATAAACACTATAATGGGTGAATTCATGTTCAGGTGTTTATTAAATTTTTATGTCTTGAAGGTGGTTAGTGATATTTGTGTGAATAGAACTTTTCCCAGTGTATCGCTTCTATGTTGTCTTCACTACTTTGTAATCGGATGGAGTTATAAAAACACAATGTTTGAGAGAAATCCTCTGTTTGCTTCATAAGGTTTATACACACTGTTTGAAATCATACATACGTGATTTAAATATCAGAGAACATCGTCAAAATGTTGCTTTTATAACGCCGTCTGGCTGCAAACCTGTGAAGACAGCTGTCTTCTTATTACAAAAGCATTTTGGGAGTCTAATTACTTTTCAACAGATGGCAGACAAGATAATTAATTTTTGACGGTAATCCTATTTCTGGTCAACAAACGTTTTTGCCCTCCTTTCAGAAGGACATTGGCAAATAGTGGATGACACCTTATACCAGGAATCATTCAGTCACCAGAGTATCGACTGTGCAAATGGGGTGCATTATGTGACGGAGTGGTTGACATTTAGTTGGAAGAGCGTAATATAGTCTCTCCCATTTTTATACACCATTTGAAAGATAATATTGTTAAAATCATAATGTACTCTAATTAAAAACGATTGTTTTATTGAAATTGGTGAGGGTGACTTCAAAACATTGCATCAAAAAGACGTGCTCCCCTTGTGGAAGGTCCTGGGAATACTTTATATTACGAAATAATTTTTACAATTTTTTTGTTATTTTGATTTAATACACTATTTGTGTATGGAACACTCAGTGCACAAGAATTACTCACATTTGACGATGCTATAATTTAGTTGCTCATTGTTAGTTATTTCAAGGCCAAGGAAACTCCCAAATAATAATAAACATCCTTTATTTAATAAATGAGTGGCTTACAAAATCTAGGATTCTGGGTTCAAATCTCATAACCGCCAGGAATTGTTAGGAGCTTTCATTAACCGTATGAGGTATGCCAGGCAGGGCAACATTTATGCATAGGCTATCTAAGGTCGCCCATAAATTGTTACACGACTGCTGACTGACAGGGGCCTGCACCACAAGTATAGCCTAGGGGCCCACAAAGCCTAAATGTGTCCTTGATGCCAGGACACTTAGTGGTTTGGATTACACGTGTAACTGCCACAACAGAGATGAAAAGTGCACCAAATCAAAACTCTGTCACCTGGTCATAAGACTACAAGAATTTAAATTGTTTTTTAAAAAATGATTTCTTCTTATTTTACATCCAGAAAAAAGAATCAGCCAAAAATTTATTGAATACTCAAAAAGGTTATTTCCAGCTGTTATTTTTATTCTGTCTAAACTCTCAGTTTCTGTGTAGTTCTTCAGTGTTCTCTGATTTTCAGACTGTCATATTAGCTGATTACCATTCCAATACTTGTCATTATGTTGTTAATAATAATAATTCTGTGTGGTCGTAATGACCTGGAGATAGGTTTTTTTTATTGGCTACACATTTCACCCCTATTTTAGCTGCCATAACCTAACCCGACAATCCTGCCAGGTACAGGGGACCTACAGTTTAATGCGGAATCCGAACCACAGAAGCATTCTGATGTACTTCACTTTACACAGGTAGCTGTGCCAGAGGTGAAGGTCAGGTTAAGCGTCTTTGAAAATTCCTACCGAGACAGGGACTCGAACCGGGGACCTTTCGATCTCCAGTCAGACGCTTAACCACTGAGCCACCAGACCGCTCTAAATGCTTCATAAAGTTACTCTTCATCCATCTAACTGAATTAGAGATAACCATCCAGAAGTTGGTAGCGCTCCTTTTGCCTTGATGACAGGGTCTATTCATTTGGCATGAACATTAAAAGAGATTGTCAGTGTTGGGTTGCCATACAGATCCATCACTCCTGAACATTCTCCTGCAGTTCAGATTTGATGGAGGAGGTTCTTCAGAGACGAACATTTCATTTTGTGGCATCCTAAGTGTGCTCAGCCAGGGAAGCAAGTTCACACCTGTGATGTTTCCATCCAACCATTCGTATATTATTTGGAAGCAACAACACAGTGCATGATATTATTGAAAAAAGAGATTTTCTGTGGACTTATTGTAGATAAACACGTAGGAGTACATGATCATGAAGAATATTTTGGTTACATTTACCTGTGAGGGCTGATTTCTTATACACTGAGGATTCCATTTCATTCCAAATAAATGGTTCCCAAAGTATAGTGGCACCTCCACTGTTTGAAGTGTAATCTGTTGAATAAAAAGGATCCATTGCTTCTTGGTATTTGTGACATTCTCAAAGCTTGCCATCAGCATATACCAGAATGAATCTTGACTTATCAGTCTAAGCAACATTTTTACTGAGGGCAGCTGGATTCAGTAACTGATATGAAAAAGGAGATTGGTTGAAAGTCAGTGAAAGGCAGAAGGTGGGTTAAGAGAAGGCGTAAGACATATGTTGGTGGTGCGATGTGTATGAATATTGGTACAGGGAAGGGAGAAGCAACCATGGTTATATACTTCCGTGGGTAAGGAAATCGGGGACTGGGGATCGTCCATAAACCACGTAGCTCCATTTTGGCCTCCTTTGAACCCCCCTTCTCCCCCTCCCATGTAGCCCAAATTGGCTTTTGTATCTACCCCCCTCTCATAGCATGTAGCATTTTTCCGTATTGATTTGAGAAAACATTTTACACTGTTTTCTCTTGTTAGACTATCATAAATAACACACGGAGATAATTAAATGATGGAAATAAATATTTAGATGCTGTTGTGTGCTCTATACCTCGTTTTAACTGTGACAAATAATATGAAAGAAAAGGGGAATACCCCCCTCCCCCTCCCTCCCACATACCCCAGCGTAGTTTTCCAGCCAACCCCTCCTCCCCCTAAACTGAGGGGCAGATGAAATATCACAGTTAAACCAACCAACCAATTAATTAATTTCTGGGATTCTGTGGAAATTTTCTTGTGCTGCCCATGCTAATCTTTACACCCTATGGTATGTTGTCAGCAGAGGTGCACTTGTGTTAAAATTGCTTATGTACTATATAGTGAGGATATGATTCTGGATTGTGTAGTTGCTTGCACATTGCCATGTACCAGCTTTAAATTGCCAAGTGATATGATGCACTGTTACTCGTGTTTACAGTATGAATTTGCCAATCATGACCATGCTTAACCAAATGCTGGTGTCTGTCACAGGTCACAATATTTACTAGTAGTAGTAGTATTTTATTTGTCCTCTAAATCATATACATGTACTTTATACTAGAACCAGTGTACTTGTGGTACACGCTTTATACAGTGGTTCATGAATATCTGTTCCTGCTCAACTTCTGAGGTTGAGTGATCCATTTGTTGGACGCCAACAATTTTGCCATGACCAAATACACTTATATCGTTTATCATACCCATATTTGACTAATTATATTGTTGAATCTCTGCTTACATCATTTTCTTTCTGTTTACACAACTGTCTGCAGCACCACATTTGTATGAGTCTAGCTGTCTCTGATTCAACAGCTTGTTCAGTGTATTTGGAATCGGATCTAAATGCATTTATGTGTTGACTGTACTAAATTGTAATACTTTTGAAGCTTTTTTTAAAAAGGTATGATAATTTTTCTTCATTTCATTTTAGGCTTTTATCGAAGAAAACTCTGAAGATGATTATCTCTGACAAACAGCTGTGTTGGTAAATGGTGCTGTATTTTTTATTACTTGAAATTGACATGGTGATAGTGAAAGATCACGTGGCCCAGTGCAGTGCTTGTAGGATCAACAATGGTATAGATTATATCTTCAGATATGCGTATTAGTGAATGGAAGATTTCAACTACACAAACACGCAAACCACCCAGTCGTATTGAAGGCTTTCACTTTGTTGACTGAAATGAATTGTTTTTCACACGTTTATAGAGATTGTACAGTATTACACTAATAATCAGTGTTGATTGTATTTTAATTATTAGCAAAACTGAAACTGTTATCTATCAGTTACTGTATTTTAATATATTTTATCAGTATTGTATGTACATAAACATTAACACAGTATGACAATTTATGGTCATTGTATTTTTGTACTAATTTTACATGAGTTTTTGTAACAATTTTTTTTAAAAATCAGTATAACTATTGAAGAAGCAAAGCCTGTTTTTTCTCCATTTTGTTTTATGTGGTAATACTTGTTCTCTTTCAGTGATACCTGTTTATAGAACATTCTGTAGCTCCTTCCACAAAAATAGTGATTTCTAGTTAAGCGGTCTCTCTGCCATATATTACATGCTGCAACAATTTCAACATTTAGTTCTAAGTATGGAAAATGTACTGAGAATTTTTCTTTAAAGCAGCTAAGATATTTGGAATTTCTTAAAGAATGTTGGAAAAAATTAGGACTACATTTTGTAGAAGTTTAATGAACTTTGATAAATCTCTTAGAAATCAGATATCATATTTTGGGTGCGTAAGATGGTGGACCCAGGCCTCCAAGAGGGTAATCGCTAGATTTAGAGATGAAAAATCAATTACGTGTGGGTTTCTGGAGGTTGCTGTAATAGAAGTGTGCATCTTTCTAAAACTAGCAGAGGAGGTCTATCCCATGACTTTTAGTGCAGTAGATGACTTGTATAAGCATTTTCTTAGTAATAAAGGACTTTTAAACTTGAAAAGTCAACTTATATCGTAAGGAAACATAAAAAATGGGAAGTCAAAAGTTTAGTTTGATAGAATCTTCTTAATTCGTTTCCACTGAGAGAGCTTAAAATTTAGATAATTTTAAATTACAGTCTTCATGGCCTAAAAATTTTTATTTAAAGAGATACGGCAATTTTAATGGTTTTTGCACCATGTGGGTCAACAAGGAGGAAAATTATGTTCATCAAAAGAATATTACTTGGTTATAAAGATAACTCAAATTTTACGACAGCAACATATTGTTGACATAGAGAGACACATAAGAACAAAAAATAGACCTCATAGTCAAAATAGAAATAGTTTTTTTGGAGAGAAATAAAGATCTCTATTTCTATTAAAAGTAAAGCTATAAAGTTAAAAGTAGGTTCAGATGAAAGGAAAAAAACCGTAGAACAAGTCTGTAATATTCGTTTATAG
Source organism: Vandiemenella viatica (assembly GCA_031002005.1). Classification (NCBI taxonomy): domain Eukaryota; kingdom Metazoa; phylum Arthropoda; class Insecta; order Orthoptera; family Morabidae; genus Vandiemenella; species Vandiemenella viatica. Next base: position 201,481,460 of record CM061920.1, read on the forward strand.
ATAAATGCAAAATTTAAGGGGTGAAAGCGGAATTGTAGCTTTCAAAATTCTATTTTTCCTGTAGGGCTACATGATTAGTACAATGAATCATAAAAAGATAGGTGCACAATCATGATGATAAAGAATTTTTTTAGAAGAGAAAGATAAATACTAGACGACTGAATGATTTTTTTCTAGGAAAGAAAGTGTTTATCTCATTTCAAACAAAAATGTAGTTAATGATAAATTAATTCACAAATATTTTGGCATATTTATCTGGGCGGGAAATAAATGATTTTGAAGGATAGTTGACATTTATTAAAAATTTACACTCAAAGAAGAATGAGTCTAGTAAAACAACGTACACCAGATGATAGGAAAAACTTTAAGAAATACATTGAGTCAAAGATCTCAGTGGTAGAATAAATATTTCAAAAGTTATTAGCTGATATCAGGAATAGAAATTCTCAAGTTAATAACAAGAAACCTATGCGATTTAAGATAGAAGTTGTAATAGAATAAAAAATTCAGAAAAATTGGGTCTGCAACATACCTAAATTTCAGTTAAATCTGAGAAAGTTAGCAGATTAAGAAAGTGGTTCACACACTTTTTCCTTTACAAACACCACCTTTTTCCTGGTTGTTAAGCATTCTATCACCACATATAGACTGTGCCGAACATGTGTGTGTTGTTTTGGAATGGGCAGCAACACTTGCTATTTAGGAGGTGAACTTGGAATCATGGCACTCAATAACAAATGCAGGCTCGTGATTTTCTTTGTAGATGTAGCAAGTGATTTTCATGCTAAGCAGTCAGATGATAGGCATTTGCTTCAAATTTATTTCACCAAGAGCTGAAAACTTTAACTTTGTCTTTTGCAACGATTTGTGACTTGTGAACAATTTTCTGAAGTGTAGCTTCACATAGATTCAAAGGTTTCTGATGCCAGCCTTAGGTTAACATGCTGATACCAGTATTAACTTCTAAAAAATTTGAAGAATATGCAATTTTTATCTACAGTGGACTTATTTTGATGTCAACCTGAAACCTGTTATGTGTTTCGGAAATAAAAGCGGATTGGTGACCAAGATAGTGAATTACTGCAACTTCATACACAGACGGAAAAAAAAATCCCAACACCAAGAAAAAATTATTGTAGAGTAATGAAATTTGGACAATGCATTTGTCAAGTTAACATGTTTAATTGATTAAATTTTCAAGATCACAGGTTAATTTAAGCTCAAGAAAATGCATTTCAAATGTGAAATACTGTTAAATTAATAGCCGGTGTAACCTCCAGAATTTTGAATGCAAGCCTGCAAACGTGAATGCATTGTGTCATACAGGTTTCGAATGTCACTTTGTGGTATGGAGTTCCATGCTTGTTGTACTTGTGCTGTCAATACTGGGACGGTCAGTGCTGGCTGTGGATGATGCTGGAGTTGTCGTCCAATGATATCCCATACGTGTTCAATTGGAGACAGATCTGGTGATCTCGCAGGCCAAGGTAACATGTCGACACTCTGTAGAGCACGTTGCGAGACAACAGCGGTATGAGGGCGAGCGTTATCCTGTTGAAAAACTCCCCCTTGAATGCTGTTCATGAATGGCAGCACTACAGGTTGAATTACCAGACTGACGTACAAATTTGCAGTCAGTGTGTTTGGTATAACCACAAGAGTGCTCCTGCTGTCATAGGAAATTGCTCCCCAGACCATGACTCCAGGTGTAGGTCCAGTGTGTCTAGGCCGCAGACAGTTTGGTTGCAGGCGTTCCCCTGGCCTCCTTCTGACCAACACTCGGCCATCACTGGCACCAAGGCAGAACCTGCTTTCATCAGAAAACACAACAGATCTCCACTCCGTCCTCCAATGAGCTCTGGCTTGACACCACTGGAGTCGCAAACGGCGATGGCTTGTAGTCAGTGGAATGCACGCTACAGGGCTGGAGTCATGGTCTGGGGAGCAATTTCCTATGACAGCAGGAGCACTCTTGTGGTTATACCAAACACACTGACTGCAAATTTGTACGTCAGTCTGGTAATTCAACCTGTAGTGCTGCCATTCATGAACAGCATTCAAGGGGGAGTTTTTCAACAGGATAACGCTCGCCCTCATACCGCTGTTGTCTCGCAACGTGCTCTACAGAGTGTCGACATGTTACCTTGGCCTGCGAGATCACCAGATCTGTCTCCAATTGAACACGTATGGGATATCATTGGACGACAACTCCAGCATCATCCACAGCCAGCACTGACCGTCCCAGTATTGACAGCACAAGTACAACAAGCATGGAACTCCATACCACAAAGTGACATTCGAAACCTGTATGACACAATGCATTCACGTTTGCAGGCTTGCATTCAAAATTCTGGAGGTTACACCGGCTATTAATTTAACAGTATTTCACATTTGAAATGCATTTTCTTGAGCTTAAATTAACCTGTGATCTTGAAAATTTAATCAATTAAACATGTTAACTTGACAAATGCATTGTCCAAATTTCATTACTCTACAATAATTTTTTCTTGGTGTTGGGATTTTTTTTTCCGTCTGTGTATTATGTTATTATAATTTAGTATCAAGAAACTTAGTATCTGCAATGGTCACAGCTTAAGAATTCTTTCCAACCCTAAGCAAAGATTACTTTTTAACATTGCCTATAAATAGAGACGTGGGTTAGCCTCTCCGAGCATTGTTACAGCTGTCACGGTATAGTGAAGGTCATTATGTTGGTCAGTGTTGGGAGGCAGTATCATTAGAATGCAAGGCTAGATGGCTTCTAAAATAAATATATACTGGTTATGTAATATTTTGTAATGGTGTTATGGGAACTTTAAAAAAATATATGGTGATTGAATGATGGTGCATGAGTGTTAAAGTTTCTTAGTAAATAATCTGCACTTGTACAAAGGTTCGAAGTCTGATAGTAATATTGCTATCAGAGAATAGTGAATTTTTATTCTGATACTTAAAATCAGTGAATTTGAACTTGTTTTGACTTTTATGCCATTAACGTTAGAACCTGATATCTCTTTACTGTTCAAAATGATAAGTTAAGTCAATAACTTTGAATTGGCAACCAATATCTTTGGGGAAGATATGAATAATAATACTGCTTGTACTTTCTGTTTATGCTCAGTGGTGTTTATGCTTCGTACTCAGTGGTCTGAACTGCAATAGTAAGTAGTGAACCTCAAACTTTTTCATTACATAGTACTTTATTAACTGATACAACATGGCCAAATACACACACTTGACACAGAACTATTAAAATAAATAATTTTATAAAACAATACACAAAGTGAGTAAAAATAGACAGTGTACCTGCTCTGAAATTGCCATGCTGAGCATACCTCACATTCTCAGTTTCCTATCATTACCAAAATCCAGAATAATAGTTCTTTTAGAGTTAAGTGAGTTGTAAATTAGAGAAATTCTTTAATTTTGAGTTAATTTTTTTTTTTTAATATAAAAAAAACCTCTTCCCCTTCACCTCATCCCTTCCCCTCGCCCCTTGTGGAAGTCCACTGAATATGACATTTGCATAAATTTGTAATTCCCTCTTAACCACTGACAACTTGTCATAGCCAATATATGGGTCAGTAGAGCGAGTGACTAAGAGCTTAACCCAACAGCATAATGAAAAGCAAGTAACTGTCTGACCAGAGTTTTGTATTCCAATTTCCTCACTTCTCTGATATATTTCCACTTCACCCTTGCCAGTATATAGAGAATTTTGAAATTTCTTCTTACCAATTGTCCAATGTATCTCATGTAATTGATTTTATTATCAAATGATTACACTTCAAGTCTTCAACAGACAATTCTTTACCCACCCTATAATCTTAAATAAACTTGTTTTTTGTTTGTGTACATAATAAGCTGACTCTTCTTCATTCCATGTTGAGCTATCCAGTTATATCCTGTCCAGGCTAATTTGCAGCTGTTCACTGTCTCTTCCTGGTTTGATCCTATTATATAACATTATGTCATCTGTGGGGGTCAAAGATTATGATGGCCTCAAGGACCTCAGCCCATGCTGGAAGGGCTGGGACTACAAAACCTTGAGAAATGCCTCTATGATATATTTTAGAGCTGTTCCAGCAAACCCTACTCCCCCGTCTGTGGAGGCGAAAGCTGCATGGTCCCTGGGCATTGCACTACTTGGATGTTTGTTTTTTAATTTTGGCTTTATGCCTCGTTGACATTGGGGTCATTAGAGGCGGGAAAGGACTGCAGACAAGGAATGGGAAGGAATTCAGCCATGGCCTTTTGAAGGAAGCATCCCAGAATTCACCTGGAGTGATTTGGGGAAACAATGGAAACCCCAAATTTGATGCCCAGATGGGGATTCAAACTGGTGCCCTCCTGAATGCAAGGCCAGGGCATTTACTGCTCACCAGCCACACTTGGTGCATTCCTTGGAGTGTAACTAATGGGAGAGGATGGAAGGTAACCACCTGCTGCTTTAAAACTGGGACACTCCAGTTAAGGGAAGGAAAACCCTGGTCCTCGTGGTTGGGGGTTGTACAAAGGGCAGGTAACCCATTTACGTGAAAACACCACTTTCTCATAAGTTTCAGGGAATAAAACTGGATGGATCAACCAGGCTATGAAATATGGAAAGAGAAAAGGTTTTGATATTGCGGATACTTTGAAGATTGCCACCTGGAATGTGATAGGTTTCAGCACGAAAGAGTTAGAATTAGAAATACAAATCAGAGCCAAAAATATCAACCAGACAGTAATCAGCAAGACCACATCATTGAGGGGCACCACAGACTGGAATGAATACAAGTTAATTTACAGCACAGTCGAACAAGAAAAAAAGGCATCTGCAGATGTGAGACTATTAATAGACCAAAAGTGGAAGACAGCTCTTGCTTCTTACAAGTATGTAAATGAAAAGACAGTTAGTGCACAATTTAAGATTCTAAGATATCTTACATTAATAGGCCTATATACACCAGAAGAAGTAATAGAGAATGACAGAACAGTTCTACCATATCCTACAAATGGAGATTGACTGTGCCATTAAATCGGACTGTCTAATTTTAGCAGGAGATCTTAGAGCCAGAATAGGCAATCAGGGAATTGAAAATGTGGTCAGAAGTTTTGGGGACTTAACAAGTATGGGATTAAATTGTGGGAACTTTGCAGCTATAATAAATTCTGGATTACACACACCTTCTCTCCAAAATAAAAAAATAAAATAAATTCATAAACATACCTGTACATGGTGTGCCAGAGGACTGAGATCGTTGATTGAATATGTTATAGTGAATGGAAAAACAAAATCAATTGTACAGAACATGACAGGTTTCAGAGGCAGTGATGTATCAACATGTAACGCCGAGAAAGTGCTGGCCGGAAAGATAGAGCAATAAGAATAAAGTGGAGAGAGTTAACTAAGAAGTAATTTTTAGTGTTCTAAGTGGGAAAGAAATACACAAGTGGCTAGATAGACCCATATGACAATAAGAGAAGCTATAATTGGCCAAAGGATGAAAGAAGCAAGTGGCCATGTTAGGAACAGACAGTAATTTTGAAATTGTCGGTCTGTGCAGAAGCATCTCATGGACGGGAGTGAAGTTAGTGCTGTAGCCATGTGGATTACTAGTCATGCCATTTTCCATCCTAAGCTATTCTGTGATATGCAAAATCAAACCATGTGATCTTAGATCTGATTGACTGTCCCTGATTATGTCGGCGACGATATATGTGTGTTGTTTAAAGTAGATATTTCCTAATTACAAACCTGCAAGCTGTGGGAGTGAGGTCCATTGTGTAGCACACTGTAATACGTGACTGGTACTGGACTGGGAATATTGTGATTTTAAATAAACTGTTATTGATGTAGTATACCTATCGCTAATGACAAATCCTTGAGTATTTTCTTCAGTACAACATTTGAATGGGAAATCACTGTGAATTTTTTCTGTTATTAAACTATAATAAAGTTGTGTAGTTGCCACAGAGCATGCAATGCTTTTATTATCACTTAGTATCATTGTATGGTGACAATATATACTTATATGGTGACAATATATTGTTATATGGCAACTCGTGCAGTAAGCTAGCAGTAATCCATCGCTAGTGCAGTTAGAAATAGTAGCAGATCAATAGTCAACTACAACAACACGTGCAGCAACAGTTGCTGGGACAGATCAGTGGTACCATCTATTACCGGTTCCCGAACATCGTGGAACAACTACTCCATCCTACATTACCACGGCTACGACGATTATTGAGATCTTCATGAAGACCAGACTGGCGGCATCACATCACTACAGACAACTGCAGTGGTCGGCGATGACACATGGCTACATTGCCATGACCCACAGCTAAGTGATAATCAATGCAAATTATTGCAACAATTCTCGTCAGTCAATTAAATATTGAGAGTGATAAAGTTCAAGTCGGTCGAGTTCTCACATTTGCCGAGAACCATCTATCCTTTGCAGACTGACTTTTTTGCCAATTCTACTGGCCCCTAATTCTAGCTGCTTACAATTTCTTCTATCAGTAATTTACTGACAAAAATATCCTGCATGTGCTATTTTCCAGAAGTTTGTTTTGCTAAAACCAATTTGTGCAGTAAAATTGTACCCTGTTGTTTACCATTGTGACTGTACAAACCTTGCTTGATTGTTAACTGCGACGGTATAATCGCGAACATCTTGCCTCAAAATTATAACATCCTTTCTCTGCGAGTTACATTTTTTTTTTTTTTTTTTTTTTTTTCGTATGCGCTATATTAGTAAGATAGTTCCTGTAACTAGTATTCAGTACATTTTGTATACTTTATGCAGTATTATCATAAATTAACTGGCCAATTTTCATAATAAGACAAAAACTGTTTTGTTTTTTTCCACATTAATGCTTGCTATAAATCTAACTTAAATTTATGTTTGTTTTTGTCAGCATTACCCTTGTGCACTCACAATTTCATCATGAAGATCATACGTACCTGGTGTAGTGGTCAGTCTGAGGGAATTTTACTAAAGCTGGGCAAGAGTTGATTGCATACAGTGGCAGTCAGAACCTGGGCAGTTACAAACAGACAATCAAAACAGTTAGAGGCTTTGGAATGTGGAGATGTAGATAGCAATGACAGTAAAGTAGGTCAAAGTGTCAGCAGAATTAAGCTGGAGCATGACGACACTGGGAAGAAGATGGTAGGGAAGCAATCACTGCTATTGGCTGGAGGTTCTCCCCACTGTTGTATCCATGGAGGGGAGCAGCGATCAAAACCCAGGTGCACTAGCAAAGAGGGGTCGAACCTGGTCGATTGGTCGGCCGTTCTCTCTCTCTTGCAGGAGGATCGTCTTTGACAGCTATGGAGTAATGAAGCTAGGCGAGGCTGGACTTAGAAGCGAGCCGTAGTCTACAATAGGGGTAGCCAGAAGTCTACGCCAACAACAGTCACCATAACAGGTGGGAGAAAGCCGTTGAAGTGACGTAATGGGGAATTAAAGTAGTAGAACCAAGTAATGAGAATCTGGCCTATGGAGGAGTTAAGGAGAGTCAAGAATGTTATCAGTGTACATAAGTCTGATGTGAATAAATTGTACATATGTATATACCCTTGCTGAGAGTCTTATTTATGTATGCTACTGCTCAAATGACAGAAAAGTCTTACCCACAATGTATATGTTCCTGTCGGGAGTGGCAGGGTGAGAGAGAAAAAAAAATCGCCTGTCCACCACACTGGTCTGGCTATAGCTTACTTCCCATGTGTAGAGAACATGTGAATACTATACAGTATTTCAAACATTATATCCATTGGGCAAAAAAAAAAAAAAATTGATTCTTTACTCAATGAAATTTATAACTGTTATACCACTTTGTTGATCAGTGTGATTTTTTATTATATGAATTTGTGTCTTCAGGATCATTCAATATTCTTTACAAATTTGATACAGAGCACCTTGATACACGTTCAGAATTGGAAGTTATCGAGCTACAGATACAAAGTTTTTTTTTAATTAGGAATACACCTCCTCAAGTACATTGGCAGTTTACTAATATTAGCAATGAATTAAATGTTGTACTTGAAAATACAAGAAGTGTCATAAAACACATTAAACATGATTTAATACAAGAAGGGGGACTTGAAGCAGATGCAATTAAATATGATTATAACAGAGAAGTTAAAATAACAGAGTAGAAAAAATGGTATCAGATACTTTCGTGAATCAGTTTTTGAGAATGAGGCTATTATTACTCAAGCAACCACTGATACAGTTCTTGGAGAACAAAAAACTTCAAATACACAATGAGTTCAATTTCACATGAGGAGAAAATTTCTGGGGACAAGAGGAAATTAAACAGTTGTCCAACTGAAATTAGTATTAATGTACAACACAATAATTCAGCAGATACACCTAATAATCATCAACATACACAAATTCCTGTTGAAATAGATCTAGGTGTCACTTTTTTTAAACGTTAACTTTGGGAAGACCAGTGACTCTTACAGTTCAATTCCAATATAGGATACCAGAACACAGAAAGCATATTGCCCTGACAATAATATTTGTATTGCTCCTAATGAAACTTGTGTAACTTCTGGTGAAGCATTTGATAGTATGGAAGTTGAGGTAAAAGAGGTATGTTCTGAAGTAAACACCAGTATTCACAGTGAAGAAGGATAATTTTGATGTTTTTCCCAGGACTACAGAAGACGTAGCACCTGACCATTTAAATGATATTCAAGGTACATTTCAGACTGAAGTGTGTCTGCCACCCATAGTTGCGAAAGATGAGAGTTGTCCCTAAAGTGATACCTGTAACCAATATGTAGCTGATGATGTAATGGAACAAATTGTTGCTGGTGAACTACATCCTAGCATTGTAGCTGAAATGGCAGAGATACGCACATTTAATAATAATGAGAAAGTTTGTAAAATACCCACTACTGTAAATCTCACCAATAAGGTTTGTATCAATGAAATTTCTATTTCTCAAAGTATCGATACGAAAGAAAGTGTGTGTCTCGATGAACAATTTATTCAGTGTCCGCTCTGGCCTCGCATTCGGAAGGACGTCGATTCAAATCCCCGTATGGGCATCCATTTTTTTTTAATATTCTGATACATAATAGCCCAGCACCTAGTTTCTTCTCTGGGCCCATATTTCCAATATTACAAGAAGTACATATTATAAAATTCTAGTTTGAAAATAACAGTTGAATATCGTTCAGGATGTAAGACTAGTTTGTGACACATAAACATATCAAGGTTCATGAAAGTTGGTTACATAATTAAATTAACAATGTGTAAGAATGTATTTGATAGGTGTTAGTGTTTTATATATACACTAGCTCGTACCCGCGACTTTGTACGCGTGGATTAAGAATTTTTTTGCCAGAATTAAATATAGAGAGTTGTTGGTAATGAAGGATTGGTCCCAAACAATATCGAGTCGGAATAATATGACAGGAAAGCTAACACTATATCATTGTACCGTCGAACCTGTCTCTTGAAGAGAATAAATTTCCAACATATTTCTGTCACCATTCGATAAGGTCTCAAAATTTCATGACTACAACTGTTAATCATACTGGAAAAAATATCCTGTGCCCTTCATATAGATTTCCTTATAAAATTACATCACAATGGTATAGCCATTTAGTCGTCAAAACGTAAGAAAAAGACAGAGACTTACTTCCATATTTATAATAATATTACTGTGGTTCACACTCACATACTGACTGCGAACAACACCTGAGGGATCATTATAACCTAACAAAGTGTACACCTACAACATTGCAAGACTACCTACGATTTGCCTCGCTTTGCACCCCTAACTTTCTAATATCTACGGTTTAACATTCAATCCGAATAACCTACGGCCCAGGCCTGATTCTTACGATGAAAAACAATTTTTAAAAATCTTAGCCTCCACGGAGATTTGAACCGGAGACCAAGACGTTCGTAAGCAAGCACTTTAACCACTGAGCTGCCAGCCCACTTCACAGAAACGTCTATATCCAACGTGTCTGTCTATCGCCATATTTCAAAGTTATGAGACAAAATGTGTTATTTATACAGATAATTTTTCAACCAAATGTAGACAGTATATTTCTCCTTGTTTCAAAGGATAAGAGTGCAAAGTTTCACCGAGATCGGATGAAAACTGTGGATTTGTATGAAGAACAAACAAACTAAAGAACAAACAAACATACATACATTCATCTTTATATATAAAGATATAAATTAGTAATTTGAGTAAAATTCGTTCACACACAGATACTGCTATATATAATCAAACATAGAAACATTCGTATACACAAATCACTTACTGCACTGTTGTATCACTGTTTCTCACTTTGGAAATTTATGATACTTTTACACACTTTCTCCTGGCACAGCCACTTCAGAGTAACTTACCTCCCTCAGGAGATAACTCCTGGAAGTAGAAGTGTCCTCCTTCGACCCATCGGGAGTTTCTTTCTTCAGGAATAGTCACTGCTTGCTCATTGGTCACTGTCAATTGAAACTATTTTTGTCAGTTTAGACTGTTTCTAAGTGCCAAGTATCTTCCTTTGGCTGCTTGTGAGGCCAGATTACAAGCCGCATCAAGAAAGTACCATAATTACTGGTCACACAATATATCAAAAATGCACCTGCCCTGTAATATTTGCTGGTATGGCGCTCTTTGTTCTGCTGTTGAAACACATTCCCATACAACATGTTCAGGAGTGCCCTCATTTCCGCAGTCACAGCTACCGCTGTCCACTATTCCTCTTCTTTGCAGTTCACTGTTGTAAGGTCCATGACCCGTTATGCAATGTACCAGCCCAGGTGATGGGAGAAGATGCGACATTTTGAGCCCTTCACAGATACTTGTAAACATATCATACTTTCCTCTTCCTGTTGTGCTAACATCCCACCTTTGCTGCCATTCTTCCTATAAAAATTTGTTTACCTCTGCAGCTGTTGTTGCTGGTGCTCCCATGATTTTCTCTACCTGTTCCAGATTCCTTTCTTGAGCCAGTATAATGCTCCCCACTTGTGAACTTCCAAGTCCAGTGGCCACACCCCAAGTGCCACAGTAAGGGCATCAATTGCTGTTGTTTTGTAAGCACCACTCAACCTGAGTAGAATACTTTGCTGTGTCCTCCTCGAAAGTTTTCTGGGTTTTACTTTTCTAAGGTGTATTGCCCAGACGTTCGCTGCTTACCCTACAATTGACACTCAACCTGAGTAGAATACTTTGCTGTGTCCTCCTCAAAAGTTTTCGGGATTTTATTTTCTAAGGTGTATTGCCCAGACGTTCTCTGCATACCCTACAATTGACGTTAATATTGTATTGTGTGTGTATTATCTTTTCTTATTGTGGTATGTTTGAATAACAAGTGGTGAAAGTTGTAAATGCCTTTGCCCCATACTGATTAGTTTATTCATGATTGAGGTGGCTCTCCCACATGCTTCCTCTGTATGGGCCATAAAATTTAGACTTTTGTCTAATTGCACACCAAAGTATCGACTGTAAGGACTTCTTTTTATTGTAGCTCTGTCTGTTTTAATGGTTGGATTGCTATGTAATATGCCTTTCAGTTACATATAACAGGTTTTTTGAGGTGCTAATCTTAGTTTGACTTGTCTGCACCATCAACTGAGTTCATGCAGAACCTTTGCACTTTTGGCCTCCATTTCGGCTCTGGTTTTACCTTCTATAATTAAGAATAGATCATCAGCAAAGGCAACAGTCCCAGAAGTTCCGGCATTCTTTGCAGCCTTGCCATTCCCAGTTCAAGACCAATGTTCCAAAATATTGGACCACAAATGGATCCCTGTGGGCTTTATTTCAATGGATACTTCAGTTTAACATATCTGTTCTTACAGTAATCTTTAAAGGTGTTATACAAGTTCTTTTGACAATTAAGTTCCTTAAGCTGTGCAAAAAGTGCAGGCCACCATAGATTATCAAATGCCCGAGATATATCGACAAGAATCCCTATCACGTAATTCTGATTTGAGTGCCCGGTTGATTGTATCCTCTGTAGATCTACCCACTCTGAATCCATATTGGTTTGGATTCATTCCTTCCTTCTCCGAATATTCGTGTAATCTCTTGGATAGATCCTTTTCTTGTATTTTGCCCAGCATGATTAGCAAGCAGATGGGTCGATAGGATTTAGGCAATTTTGGATCTTTGTCATCACCCTTCTTGATTATCAATATCTCACACTGCTTCCAGATGTTCGGTACTCTTCCCCGATTCATTATAGAGCCTACATAGAGTGGGGCTACTGGCACTACCTGTTCTTGTACTACTTCAGCTGGAATACCATCCGGACCCGGAACTTTGTTCCTGGACATGGCATTAATTGCTTGTACTAACTCCAAGATGCTAATATCTGGAGTGTCAGGCTTGGTGATACTTTGCCTATGTTGGTCCATTTCCAGATGGAGCACTCTGTGATCCATCTCATCATCTTCCACTTCATCATCTGGAAGGAGTTCTTGGAGTAATATGTCTGCAGTATTTCTCCAACTCGTAGTCATGCTTCCATCTTGTTTCTGCGCAGTAGACAATGTAGTTAGGGTTTTACCTTTCCTGCTGCAATTTTGTATGGGGTTCCCCAGGGGTCCATATGCAAGTTTGTTTTCACAAATGTTTCCCAACATTTTTGTTTAGTTAGTATTAACAGTTCTCGGAATTCACGTTTAATTTGTCTATATCTTTTCAGCAGCTGTTCTCTAATATTGGAGATGAGGCAACATTGGTAATCTTTTCTTGCTTTATGCATCCTTTGTTGTAGCCTTTGCAGTCTATCAGTCCAAGGTCTGTCCACTGTGCCAATGGTTGTCTTTAGAGTAATAGATCTTCTCATTGATATTTGGAGTGCAATCAGTAGTACAGCTAACAATGTCAGAGCGAGACATGTACCCCTCAATTGCACAACGTGTAATTATTAAATTTCTTACTTGTGAAGGTGAGAAACCAACCCAAATTCTGTGGATCATACACTGTGAAGGACTCGTTTGTTTGCCTGGCATAAGGGATTCCTGAAAGCCCGTTAAAAATGAGAGCCATGATCGTTGTCCAGGGACGTGCATTACAGACAATTTGTGACTATTTTGCTCATTGAATTTTTGCATGCATGTCGCATGATCAACGCAGCATACTATTGCAACTTTTTGGATGAAGTTAAGCATGCTTATAACCGAAAAAGACATGAGCAGCTGATAAGAGATGTTTTTTTTCTCCATGACAACGTGCGGCCATACACTGCAGCTCTCACTCAAGCAAAATTTGAGAAAATGAACTGGACAGCACTTGATCGTCCTCCTTACGGCCCTGACCTATCATCCTATAATTTTTTATCTCTTTGGACCACTGAAAGCAACACTGGGGGGCTGATGATTTGAAGACGACAACGCGATGGAGGGCTTCGTGCATAATTGACTACTGACGTAACCCCCTTTCCTGTACGATTACAGGATCGAAAAGCTTCTGATACGCTGGGAAAAAATGTGTTTCTAATGCAGGATATTATGTTGAGAAATAATATGTGCTTGGTTCATTTGCTATGGTAAATAACTTTTTTTAAAAAAAGTGGTCCCGTTTATACAGGGTGGCCCAAAAGTAGGTATAAAGTTATATATACAAAAGTTTTAAGATGGGTTTTAGTGGAAATCTCAAACTTTCATTTTGGTTTCTGAATTCTGTGTTTAATTTAGCCAGAATTTGTAACTCTATATGTTTTATGTTCCATTTTAACAAAGTGATTATTTTTCTAAGATTACACAATTGATTGCGCCCTTTATTTCGTGTCTAGGGTAAACGATGGCTGGAAATCTGGGTGAGGAGCAACGACGATGGATCCTTAAGACCTACTGGAAGTATGAAAATGCAGAAACCGTGCGTAGTTTGTGGGAAAAGGAATTTCATTTGCCCGGGCCATCACGTCTTATGATTTATCGCATCAGAGACAAGTTTGAGGCCACGAGTTCCGTCGCCAATGCACGGAAGTCTAGACGACCGCTCACAATGTCAACACAGGAAAATGAGATGAAGATAGCCGTTACATTCATAAACAGTCCAAAGAAGTCTATGTGACTTGCGTCTCAAGAGCTGGGTATCCGGAGGACATCATTATGTCTGATGCAGCAGCTGCACCTTAAGCCGTACCAGACTGATGCACTGCCTTGTGGAGGACGATCCAGACGGCAGACTGCAGATCTGTGAGATAATGCGCAATCAACTGACTGAACAACCAGGCCTGCTTTAGAAAATCGTGTGGACAGATGAAACAGACAACAGACATAACTGCATGTACTGGACCGATGAAAACTGCCATGTCATTATGACTTTTTTTTTTCTGCTTAACGTCTCTTAACAGCGAGGTCTTTAGAGATGGGAAAGGAGGGGGGGGGGGGAAAGGAATTTGAAGGAATTCGGCCATGGCCTTTTGAATGAAGCATCCCGGCATTTGCCTGGAGTGATTTGGGAAACCATGAAAAACCCAAATCTAAATGCTTGGACGGGGATTCGAACCGCCGTCCTCCCGATCATTATGAGTATGCAATTGATTCACCCAGGCATCACAGTGTGGGTTGGCATATCCTGCAATGGTGTCGTGGGTTCTCTTGATGGCTAGACATGTTGATCGAAATTTTGGTGCCACATTTGCAAGCATGGCCTGACTCCACGGAATTGTTCTTTCAGCAGGATGGGGCCCCATCGCATTTTTCTTTGGCAATCGGTAGATACCTAGATCTGGCATTCCGCAACATTGGATTGGGAAACATGGGAGCACTGACTGGCCAGCATGTTCCCTAGACTTAACTTCAATGGTTTCTTCTTCTGGGGAGTAGAAAAGGATTAAGGTTTATTCCAGAAAACCCGTTACAGCACTACAATTGAAGAATTTCATCGATGATGCTTTTGACGAAATTCATTCTAATTGGAATTTGTATCACACTGTATGTGAGAGTGTCGGGGACAAATTCAGGAATGCATTAATGCCAAAGATGGACATTTTGAACACCTATGAGTTTAATATGCTGTATATGTAACTGTATACCTATTTCTGGGCCACTCTGTATTTGATCCATTTCTGTAATAAAAAAAACTTATCTTACCTGCCTGTAAATGCACTCTTATTGATTATAAAATATATGATGTTGATAGATTCCTTCGGCACTGGAGGAGAAATTAGCATGCCAGGTGCATATGACGTATTTAGACGTCATTCACTTTTTTGGTTATATTATTGTTTTTATTAAAAAAGGGTTACTGCTAACAATAAAGTGATGTAATGCAAGCAAGTAAATAAAAAAAATTTGATCAGCACTGGGATCGACTATCTTGATGTTACTTCCACAGCGAAAGGGTTAACACTTACCCTCCCAAATCTGCCCCCGTCTGTTATTGTTTTAAAGGTTCAACCATTTATTTAGCATTAGGTATGATTAGTGATTTTTTTTCATTTTGGATCTACAATTGGTATCCCTTTGAGCACCTATTTTTATCCCTTCACCAGCAGCCCCTAACATAAAAAAGTCACAGTCCTGACCCCATCACTACTGGAATTGGATTCTCTATAGCGTTAGCTATCAACTCAGAAACCACTCCTTTGCCCCTTGTATTTAGATGTGGGATATGCCTAGTGAAACTCCATCCATCATTGGTGTCACAGGCACAACATCCAAGGCAGAACTAACGCCTTTCCCAAGTGAAACTTCCATTTCCATGTTTTCCCTCCTTACAGCATGGTTCACCTATGGTCGGTCATGGCAATTTAGGACTGCATGAGCTAAACCATGGTACGTTGCACTTTCTTCACCACTTTCCTCAGGTCTCTTTCTATACTATAACTCATGTTGATATCAGTGCTAATCCCCGTACCTCCCACTACCACTACTCTATCGTCATTAGTGAAACTTCTACAAAGTGAACCTATATCCTCTTTTACCTGACCTAATGTTGTTCTAGGTTTAAAAAACTTGTGAACTGGTAGCCTGTGCCCAGCTGAACCTGCAGAAGAGGTCCAACACCTCTCCTATTGCTATTAACTAGCGTCAGAATCCTTTTATTTCCTTGCACGCTGCTATTCCTTGCTGACTCTGGTAACACATCAAACCTATTTCTCCTCACAAGTTCTGCAGCGTGTGGCTTCTTCATTCCCTTACCCGTTTTCCCCTATGACCTGTTATTGAATCCCAACTGCCCTACTCACCCTCCCCACTGAGCCCCCCATTCTCCTTTCTGATATATTAGTGGAGGTGTAGTTAAGTTGAAATGCAGCCAGTACCAGAATCACAACTGACACATTCTTTTAAAGAATAATTCATTATAAATTTAGTATTATAAACATTTAAGTGCTATCATAAGCACCGTGTGGATGGAAGTAGTTCCATATTTATTTTGCTGAATGTGGTATGAACGTGGAAGAAAATTAATATAACGTGGTATAGTGTAAGGTTTTGGAATTCCAAATTTATTTTTAATGTAATTTTTTCCATACTTTAAACATAATTAATTCAGTAGATTTACAGTTGTATCGCTGAACTATAACCAAAATATGTATAACACTACAAAACCCAGATTATGAGCATTATATAATAACAATTCTAAATATGTAAGAAACTGAAAATAAGATAGGATAGGGAAAATAAACAGTTACCCGTCACTTACCACAGATGAAGGCAGGAGGGCGAGACACGTAAAAACACAAAAACAAAAGAATTACACAATATTTCGACTTAAGTCTTATTCATGTAGGAGGCGAGACATATGGCAGGGGGAAAGATGTGGTCACATCCGGGCCCGCCACATGAATGAAGCACAGGCGGAAAATGCGTGGTAGTGGAAGAGGGGGGGGGGGGGGGAATAGGCTTGACCAGCGATAAAAGTGAAGCAAATCAATATAATCTCTGTGCAGCTTAGTTCAAAAAGTTATAATTGAAAATAAAGGGAGATAGAAGAATTTAAAAAATGTATATATACAAAAAAAAAAAAAAAAAAAAAAAAAAAAATAAATAAAAAATAAAAAAAAAATAAAAAAAAAAAAAAATAATAAATAAATAAATAACCGACTGTAAAATGAAATGAGAGATGGTAAGTGACAGGTTTAACGTAGGTTTAGGCCAGGGTGTGTCTGGTGTCAAGGATATGTTGATAGGCTAGTTCCCATCTGCGGAGTTCTGAAGGGGTGGTGGTATTTGGAAAAACTCTAATAGCTCTGACTGTGAAACAGGTGTTGAGGTTGTTTGAATTATGGAAGTTTGCATGAATTGCCACGGGATGGTCTGGGTTGGAAGTATAAACTGTTTGCCTGTGGCCATTCATTCTGTAGGAAAGTTGTTGAGTGGTGAGACCAATGTAAGAGGCAGTGCAGTGGATGCAGGTGAGTTGGTAAATAAGGTGAGTGGTAGCACATGTGGCATGTCCAATTATTTACCAACTCACCTGCATCCACTGCACTGCCTCTTACATTGGTCTCACCACTCAACAACTTTCCTACAGAATGAATGGCCACAGGCAAACAGTTTATACTTCCAACCCAGACCATCCCGTGGCAATTCATGCAAACTTCCATAATTCAAACAACCTCAACACCTGTTTCACAGTCTGAGCTATTAGAGTTTTTCCAAATACCACCACCCCTTCAGAACTCCGCAGATGGGAACTAGCCTATCAACATATCCTTGACACCAGACATACCCCTGGCCTAAACCTACGTTAAACCTGTCACTTGCCATCTCTCATTTCATTTTACAGTCGGTTATTTATTTATTTATTATTATTATTTTTTTTTTGTATATATACATTTTTTAAATTCTTCTATCTCCCTTTATTTTCAATTATAACTTTTTGAACTAAGCTGCACAGAGATTATATTGATTTGCTTCACTTTTATCGCTGGTCAAGCCTATCCCCCCCCCCCCCCTCCCGGCAATTCTTCCACTACCACGCATTTTCCGCCTGTGCTTCATTCATGTGGCGGGCTCGGATGTGACCACATCTTTCCCCCTGCCATATGTCTCACCTCCTACATGAATAAGACTTAAGTCGAAATATTGTGTAATTCTTTTGTTTTTGTGTTTTTACGTGTCTCGCCCTCCTGCCTTCATCTGTGGTAAGTGACGGGTAACTGTTTATTTTCCCTATCCTATCTTATTTTCAGTGCCTCGCGGCAGTTTCTTTGTTTCCTTTATCCTATTTAAGAAACTGCAAAGAAATGCAATATCAGACTACTGCATTCCAACCCGTAATTTTTGACGGGCATAGCAGCTTGTTTGTTAAATAATTAGTGATTTGGGCTCTACTGAATCAAGGACAATATTCCACTCATTTAGTTACTTTTATTTAAAATGCAGTGCCATGTGTTGCTGAGTTTGTAGTTAGGAAGGTTTACATACAGAGGAAAAGCTCTTTTCACTTTTGTGCTGTCAGGAACTACCTCATAGGGCAAAAGCATTTGCTACATGATCTACATCTCCTGGTGCAATGTATGTATCTATACACACCCATGTGCCACCAACTCAACTGTTCTCCTTTTGTGGCTCACAGTGTCTCTAACAAAGCTTCAAAACAATAACAAAAGCAGCCACCCTGAAGGCTAATGCCTTGTCATCTCCCCTCGTTTTATACCATCCGAAACACTCAGTCTTGCTTAAGGGGATCCATCTCTCTCATAATGCCAAATTGCTATCACTAGTGTACACAATTCATTTATACTTAAATAGATCACTTAAGCCAGGTGTTTTGTAACAAGCATTTATAAAGGCTGTTGGAGTTGTCCTTGTAGAAAATGTTTGCAACTGTATTGTATACTCCTCAATGATTGATAAATGGGATTACTGTACCAATAGTTGCCTTTTGTCATTTAAAGGTAGATTATTAGCTATGCAATCCATATGCTCTGGCCTTTTTCTCCCTAACATCCCCCACCATAGTAATGGGATGGTTCCTCAAAACACTAGGACCTATAAGGAAGTTGCTGGAGTGGGGTTGTAATTTAAACTACTACACTCCAGTTAATTTACTCAATTTTCACCTCACATGGAAACAATCAACCACAAGCTGACAAAATTACAGCAATTAATATGCTTATCCATCCATGAAAAATACAAGAAATATGGAAATACATCAAATCTAGCCTACACAGTTAGGAGGGTGAAATCACTGTAATGTCACACCTCATTTATTAGGTGGATGTGGGGATGTGCTTGGGAAGTGAGGGAACTGAGCTACAAATGATGTTCACATCCTTAGTTACTTATGGTGATATAATGTGAGGCCTACATTAAAGTGGAAAGGAGGCAGAAATTACAATAGAAATCTTTTAGTGATTAATATGATAAAGGTCCTGAGTTTGGAGATGCTAGAGGACAGAAAATGAGTGAAGAGCATTGATGATCTGGTTTAATATGGATATGGGGGAAAAAATGTACCTCGCACAAAGCAAGAGATAATCATAAAGCAGCACTTGATTTTGGCCTAAGGCAGTCGGGAAGCTTCAATTTGTAGGTGAAGTAGCAAACCGGAGAGAATTTAAGGTAAAATTTCAAAGAAAAATAGGTGTGTAAGGAAATTGTGATTGTTGGCATACATAATCACTAACAAGATTATTCACTGTAATTTATTTTTGCCCCTAAGTACAGGGTGCTTCAAAAAAATGTATACACACTTTGAACTTCCATAGAAAATTTATTTACCGTTCTACAAAGTTAAATTTCAGGAAAATAGAAAGCTAAAAGTCCAATGTAAATCAAACATAAACAACAAATGTTAATACTGTTCAAATTGGTGACCTGCAGCATCAATACAATTCTGAGTACGAGTCACCACAGATTCTGTACATCGTATCAAAACGTCCAATGAGATTTCTCTACACACTGCTTGAATCTCATTCCAAAGAATGTCTAGGTTACGTGGTTTACGTTTGTACACCTCATCTTTTACTGTGCCCCACAAGAAGAAATCCAGTGGAGTAAGGTCTGGAGAGCGTGCTGGAAACTTGATTGGCCCCCTACGTCCTATCCACCGGCCCGACAAATTTTGATCCAGGTAAGCTCGTACGTCCCTGTGATAGTGCGGCGGAGCACCATCTTGTTGAAAATAAAAATCTTCATTACCGTATAATGCACGAATGGCAGGAAATATGGAATCAGCAAGCATTGTTAGGTAATTAATACCAGTTACAGTGCCTTCAAATTGAAAAGGTCCAATGAGTCCCCTTGAAGACAAACCGCACCACACATTTACACCTGGCAAATTTACAGCTTTTTCAGTTGTAATGTGAGGATTTTCTTCACCCCAGTAAACACAATTGTGCCTATTGACAGTTCCATTAAGTTTGAATTGGGCTTCATCCGACCAAATGATGCTACCCATAAATCCCGGTTCACGTATCACCATCTCCTGAATCCTTTCACAAAATTGCAACCTTCTATCTGGATCGTCGTCACTTAGCTGTTGCACCAGCCTTGGAATGTAAACACGATACTTGCCTCTCTTCAGAATGCGTAGCACGCTGCTTGCACTTACATCACTTTTACGTGCCCCTTGCCTTGAAGATTTGTTAGGAGAGCGTTGAAACAGTTCCAAGACTGCCATTGATGACTCATCACTTGTAGCTGTTCGAGGCCGACCTGAATGACCTTTATGCACATCACACACTGTTCCATGAACTTCGAACTTGTCTCATATGCGTGTAATTGTTAATCTTGAAGGTGGTTCTGTATCATACTCCCTTCTCCACCATCTTTGAACTTCATTTACATTCTCAAACTTCCAGTACCACTTAATAACCTGCTTACGTTCTTCAAAACTCAAACGTATGTCCCCCATGTTGATATTACAAATTCCAACTGATAATATAACATAGAGGGACAATTATGCTGGCACCTGGCGAAGAAATATAACACTAGACTTGTAGAGCGGGAAAACAACAATAGTTTAAAATGTGTATACATTTTTTTGAAGCACCCGGTATATTTCATTTTATAGGTAATTACTATGAAAAAACTTTTTTAATTTCTCTCTCATAGTTTTGGTTTTATTATTTCATTAAATGTCATATAAAAACTAGTACATCATTGGGATTTAAGTACTTTTGCCTAGTATCTCACAATTAAAAAAAAAAATCACAAATTTTAAATTTATACTTTAATAAAATAAGACAAGTTCTTAAGCTAATTATTGTACCTATGGTCTTTGTACTGTGCAGTTGAAGACATGTGCAAAAGATTCAGTGTAGTATAAAGAACACACTGCAGCATTGTTTTCATATGTCATCTCGGCAACTTTAAATTCTGGATTGATAGACACCTAAAAAAAGAGAGAAGATATATAGACTTGATATTATATTCTCATTCATACAAATAACTATGTATAGAAACATTTTACTGAATTAAGGCCTGCTGGTGAATAGAGTTATTCTGAAAATCTTAATAATTTTCACAAACCAAGTAGCAAATGCTGTTTACAGTGAATTTATGTTGAGTAGGCTTCTTCAGGCTATGATTAAACACATCCTGCTTTATTTTTGGCATGAGTGGATAAAATAACTGACTAAAATTATTATGAGCTAGTTGCTGACAAAATTTAGGTAAAAACTTAACTATTGTAACAGGTTCTTCTGTTTGATTGATTGCCCTATACTTATCTCTCACATTGTAGTCTCATTTTGTTTTAATTAAAAAAAAAAAAAAAACAGAAATTTGTTTTTGTTTTCAAAAACACTTGTTACAGAATATAATGAAATATTATAAACTGTGTAAAAATCAGTAATAATATAATTACATGTTAATGGGCCATTATTAAACTTAAGCTTATGGTACAGAAACTACTTGAAGACTTGACATACTTAAATAATCTTTTGGAACATATCTAAAAAAGAAATGTAAGCAGAAAAGTTGAGAAATTTGCGTGAAGCATTATGCAGTTTGCTGGTACAAAATTTAATTTCAAAGATGGTTCCCTTTAAGGCACAACAACCCTATTTGGAGGAGGTGGCTGTTTTTATCCCTCAAGAATTTTCCTCCTTGATACTCAATGGTTAAAGGGCTGAGTAAACAAAATGTAACTTACTTTAAACGTATACAATCCAGGGCTTAGCTCTGATATATCTACCCACTGGCAGTCAATGTTATGGCGATAAATATCAGAACAGTTGACTGAAATTCCTTGGTCTCCAAAATTGGCACAGGCGTAGAATGGACGCACTCCTGGCATACACTGGTTGTCTTCCAAGCAAAATGATGCTTTATGGCCTTCAGCCACTTTCACACCATTGGAATTAGTAACATCAAAGGTCGCAAAGACCTCCATACTGTGATAATGCCTGTTTGAAATAAAAATCACTAATTTTTTGGGGAATTAAAAAGTAAAAGTGATTCTAACATTACTTTAATAACCTTTTTAAATGATATTTTTAAGACCTGTTAACATTTTTTCCTAACTGAAATGTTTAAGTTTTATCAGGATATCCTTTGAAAGTTTGCCATTTCAGCTACAGCAATGCCAGATTAGCCATGTAGCAAGAGTTAGCAAATGCTATGGGCCATGCGCCAGGGCTGGCCTTAGAATATCAGGGCAGGGGGTAACCTGCCCTCCCCCCAATCTGTTCGCATTTGCTACAGGCCCATAATCTGGCTGAGCTACAGTACCATGAAAATATTTTTAAAAAATTGTCTGTAATGTTTAGTGCTCAATAAAACTCATATAAGAGAGGCAAATATAACTTCTGAAAGCAAACAAGGGACAATTGATCAGCCTTCTATTGTCATAACAAGATACATTTGGATTTCTATTGCACATCACTTATTTTACTTTTTCCCCACCAAAATAAGGGCCCTTTTGTCTAGAGGTTTAATGATTTTATATGTTATTCTATTATGACAGAAGTTAATCAATACAATCACAAATATGAGGCCTGACTTTCCTATAAATATAAATCAGGTGACTGCTGCTCATTGTATTTTGAGAAACATTATTGAAAAAACAGTGCTACAATATTGATGACTGCATTTCATTAATATGAAGTTAATATTTAATGCTGCTGATATAAATGGTTGTTACATTTTCTAGTTGTCCAACACATATAGTTGTACTTGAATTCAAGCCAATGTTTATTTCTTCCTGTTTTGTTTCCTCTCCTTACAATCTGTGTTCATCTACTAACACTTCACACTACTGTGATTGATTAATTATGGATAGGAGGGAGGGCTGTGTACTATTACCTCACTTGTTCAACATTTATTCCAAGGTAATTTTCAGGTAAGTGTTGGAGAACGAAAACAGTGGGATCACTATAAATGGAAAAATTATCAATATTATCAGGTATGCAGATGACACTGTTGTAATAGCCAGTGATCTTGCTGCATTCCAACTCATAATAAACAATTTAGTTCAGCACAGTGAAGACCTTGGTCTGCTTGTCAACCCTTCAAGACAAACGTTGTAGTCTTCTCTAAGAGAAATATCCAGTCAATCCTATCAATAAAAGGCAATAAGACTGAGCAAGTATCCTTTTTCGAATATTTAGGCACTGTGGTGGACGAGCAGGGTGACTGCAAGAAAGAAATCAAATCGAGAATAGAACAGGCCAGGAGACAATTTATTAGCATGAACAAATTTTTCATAAGATCGGATCTCAGTCTGCAATTGAGAATGCGAATTATTCACTGCTACATGTTCTCCATTTTTCTTTATGGGTGTGAAAGCTGGACCTTAGACCAAAATCTAGAGAAAAAGATTGAATCTTTTGAAATGTATTTGTATCATCGTCTCTTAAGCATATCTTGGGTGCTGAAAGTCTCAACCAAAGAAGTACTTCATCGGATGGGGAAACAAAAAGAGTTGCTGCTCACTATAAAGCAAAGGAAAACGCAATATCTAGGACACATTATGAGAGGCGAGAGGTACCAGCTACTGCAGCTCATCATTGAAGGGAAAAGATCTGTTGGGAGGAGAAGGAATTCGTGGCTGATGGACATTTGGAGATGTTTCAATTGTATGACCAAATGGGCTTTCCATGTTGCAGTTTCACACTCAGAGCTAGCTATATGGACCGCCAACGTCCAATAGGAGAAGGTGACAGCTCCTTTTTAGATTAGGATCATGTATTAGGCAGAGATTTTTAAGAGAAATTAGTTTAAACAATAATGAGTTTTCAGATACTGAAATTAAAAATTGTGTAGGGATTAATTTATTACATCAGAATATCAGAGGGTTAACAAATAAAGTGGATGAATTGCTAGTCCACATAAATGAATTAAATGATATCAGTAGAATTGATGTTTTATGCTTGTCCAAACACCATATAACTGCAGGAATAGGTATGTCAAATGTAACTGATTTTAATTTAGCTTCTCATTATTGTAGAATGAACTTGGAGAAAGGAGGAGTTGTCACTTATGTTAGAAATGGTTATAGTTTTGAGGATATAAGTATTAGCAAATATTGTGTTGACCAACATTTTGAAGCCTGTGCTACACAGCTAAGATTCAATAATGAAATTTTCATAATAGTAACAGTATATAGAGCACCATCGGGAAACTTTTCTCTTTTTATGAACCAGTTTGAACTCATATTAACATTTTTAAGCAGAAAAGAAGTCAACATAGTAGTATGTGGTGATTTTAATGTAGATTTTCTAATAACTTACCCTGTAAAGTCATGCTAGAATCATTAGTCAGTTCATTCAATTTAACTCAGGTAGTTAATTTTCCAACTAGAATAATGAATAATAGTCACTCAGCTATAGACAATGTTTTCCTAGATACCTCAAAATTCAGTTATACCATCAAGCCATCCATCAATGGACTTTCGGATCACGATGCCCAGTTATTAACCATCAACACTTCAATAGGAAACTAGCACTAAGAGTAATGTCTTTAAACTTCAGCGTGTAATAAATGATGAGTCAGTTACTTGTTTTAGAAAGTGCCTGAATACCACAAACTGGGAACAGGTATACAGTGCTCAAGGTATGGATGAAAAATACAACATTTTTAGTAACATTGTATTAAATTTATTTGAAAGTTGCTTCCCCTTGAAAAAGTGTCGTGCTTCTCAAAAAGAACAAAAGCCTTGGATAACTATTGGCATTAGAACATCATGCGTTAATAAAAGGAAGTTGTATATTGCCTCTAGAAACAGTGAGAATGCTAATGTTAAAACACATTACAAACAGTACTGCAAATACTGAAAAAGGTTATTAAAGAATCTAAAAGTATGTACTACAAACATAAAATTCATGATTCTGAAAATAAAATTAAAACAATATGGGACATTGTAAAAAAGGAAACAGGAAAGAGTAATCAAACAAGTAATAATATTTTTATCAAAGAAAATTCAGTAGAATCTAATTTCTCAATTGCTGATAATTTTAACAAACATTTTTTATCTGTTGCTGATAAGTTGACTGCTAATAGCTCAGTGACACACAGTATGGATTTTGTCAAAAAAGGCTTCCAAGAAAAATTCAACTCTATGTCTATAAAATTAGCTACTCCAGAAGAAATAAGAAAAATTATCAAATCCCTTAAGAGCAAATACTCAAGTGGTTATGATGGGATTTCCAGCAGATTAATTAAATTGTGCTCCACAGAATTAAGTAATATACTAAGTTATCTATTCAATATATCTTTACTTGAGGGTACTTTTCCAGAAAGGCTTAAGTATGCTGTAGTTAAACCACTCTATAAAAAGGGAGATAAGGCAGCCGTATTGAATTACCGACCAATTTAATTACTAACAGCCTTCTCCAAAGTTTTTGAGAAAGCAATGTACAATAGAGTTTATGAACATCTAAAAAATAATAATATTCTAACTAAATCACAATTTGGTTTTCAAAAGGGTCATTCAACAGAACAAGCTATATTTGCATTCATTGACAATATTTTAGAAGGAATAAATGATAAATTAATTCCTGTGGGAATTTTTGTGACTTATCTAAAGCATTTGACTGTGTAGATCATAAAATTCTGATACAGAAACTTAAGTATTATGGTATAGATGGCATTGTTAATAAATGGCTTAGTTCTTACCTTCTAAATAGAAAACAGAAAGTGTCAATGGAGAATTTTAAGGCTGACTTAAGAGGTCCACTGTTTTCTGAGTGGAAATTAATCAGATGTGGAGTACCTCAGGGTTCTATATTGGGGCCACTATTGTTTTTAATATATATAAATGATCTACCCTGTGTTTCATCTAAAAATTCAAAATTTGTCCAATTTGCAGATGACACAAACATAGGAATTAAAAACACTCCAGATTTATCTACAGAATATATTTCAAATTATGTCTTTGAACTCATTAATAAATGGTTTACAGCTAATGGCTTGTCTTTAAACTTTGATAAAACTCAGTATATGCAATTCAGTACATCACACAGATTAACACCTGACATAGACATAAAATTTGCAGGCCAGTCCATTCAAGAGGTAGATAATGTGAAATTTCTAGGTTTGTATATTGATCATAATTTAAATTGGAAAGTACATGTTTCTGACTTACTAAAGCGATTGGGAGCAGCCACGTTTGCAATTCATACAATTTCAGTTTTAGGTGATCTTCGTATGAGGCAGCTAGTTTATTTTGCTTATTTTCACTCCTTATTGTCATATGGAATAATATTCTGGAGCAATTCTACCCATAGAGACAAAGTGTTCAGAGCCCAAAAGCGTGTAATAAGAATTATGTGTGGGGTTAGCAATAGAACTTCATGTAGAGAGCTGTTCAAGAAGTTAGGGATTTTAACATTAGCATCTGAGTATATATACACATTAATGTCCTTTGTAGTCACAAATTATACTTTGTTTGAAACAAATAGTAAAATACACAATTATGGCACTAGAAGTAAAAATGATCTTCACAAGACTTACAAGTCATTGTCATTTGTTCAAAAAGGGGTCCGATATTCAGGGATACATATCTTCAATATGCTCCCAACACATATTAAATGTCTAGTAGATGATAAGAATAAATTCAGGAAAAAATTGAAAGAATTCTTAATTGACAACTCCTTCTACTCTGTCGAAGAGTTTATTTCTAAGGTACCTAAAAAATAACTGCCAGTATCTTGTGTAAATATAGTTCAAATAATTAATTTACCATGTATGCTATGACTGTACATCTCCTGGTGTATGTATTTAGTTTGTTACGTAACTGTTTACAGTACTATATATGTTACGACTGTACATCTTGTGGTATATGTATTATTTTGTTAACTCTTTTTTTTAATGTACCATATATCCTATGACTGTACATCTTCTGGTGTATGTATTATTTTGTAATGGAAGTGTTTTAATGTACCATGTATACTATGACTGTACATCTAGCGGTGTACTTATTATTTTGTTAAGCAACTGTTTATCTGTAAATTGACAACTTTCCACATCCCACAGAGCCAGTCTCTTATATTGGGATCAATGGAAAATGAATGAATTGTATTGTATTGTACTTAAGAAGAAGAAGGGAAAGGGGGAGGGGGAGAAGAAAACTTTTTATTTCAAGAATCAAGAGTACTTTAGCACTAATATTCTGAATTCTTGATTGGAGATTTGCTGTTGGTACATAACCAAATCCTACCTGTTTAATACACTGTCAGTGCACCCTAAAGACCAAAAAATAACAGCAACAAGAACAGCCTATTTGTTTATCTGTAGTTTTCAGGTAATATGGTATATTCATCAAAAGTGAATATGTTGATGCTCTATTACTCACTAGTTGTCAATTACATTCGAGACCTTTAAATTCAAGTCTGAATACTTGATACAGTTTATAATCGAATAAGAGTTCAAAAAAGAAATAAAAGAAGAACCCGAAAAATCTTAAATATTGGAGCAACTTGCTTGAGTATGTGGATATTGTTATGAAATTAATTGTGTTTGCTGATAGATGGTTGTTGCTAAATGTCACACTTAAAGTGTTTGAAGTCTGAAAGAAAACCATTGCAGCATTGCTCTCAAGATATCTCAAGTCATCTGGTACAAACTGTTTGGCAAACATTCATTTTAATTGTTCACATTATCAAATTGTATTGAAAAATTGTAAATTAATATTTGAAATGCTTAGCGTTCAGTACTTCTTTTTACTACCCTTAAACTAATGTCTTGTTTCTCAGACATCAGTGTTTTCTTGACAATTGATCAGAAATGTTTGATGATGCACCGTTAATATGTAGCAACGTGCACTTACATGTGACACAGATGAAATTCCCATAGGTGCTTGGGGACGAAGGGTCGGAAGTCGGCAGTGCCTGCATTGAGGATGCGCGCGGTGAAGCGCAGCAAACGCCTGGTCTCCAGATGCCAGTTGGGAGATTCCCGTTGGATACGGTACGCCTCCGATGCTACGCAGTTCTCCTCCATGGCGCATTGCAGGGCAAATAGTTGACGATCCTCCAGGTGCGCCGTGCGCATTATTTCCAAGTGGTCTATCACCAAGTCGGCCATGACTAGACGCAGAGAAAATGAATTAAGCCCAATTTATCTGACGTCTCTCTCTGTAATAATAGGTTTTTGTGGACCTGTACCATGAGAAAGACAAGATTTCATCAGGCCTTCCATTATTTCCAACTATTTAACTGAATATATAGATATCAGAATCCGTGTTTATATATATATATGTTAAACTATTCGTGAAAATGGGATTTCCGAGAAATTTTGTATTTATCCTGAATTTAACAGTCTTGAAATGATTACATTTTGTGACTTTTGAAACTATTGTTACGAATTGGATTTGTTTAATGCCCTGATCTCCATGGTTGATGATAATTCAATACTGTTGCTACTAGAAACATTATTACTGTCAATATTTTTCTCATATTGACAATATGGCTTAAACCATGCTTGCAATAATACCTGTTTTGTTTAGGATGAGTTTATGGCTAAAAACTGAAATTAGAGCAAAAATTTTGACTGAATTTATTAGTGAAAATGAACTTTAGAGTCTGTAAATAATAGCATCAAAATTTTAAATCGACAAGTGCCATTCCTATTTAACACTTCGTAAAAACGCATTTATTGCATTTCCATCCAAATAATTTATCTCTTTTAGAACAGTTTCCAAGCATAGGTCGGATCTGCTATTATTTTTGAACCATGCATCTTTGTCAGACTACCGGCTTGCAATGCCTGTCGTAGTTTGATGGGGAAGCAATCTGTCTGTGAGACCTATAACTATGTTCTGTGTGCACTAAGTGTATTTTTTGATTGTCTAATGCAGGGACGGATTAAGACAGCGCGAGGCCCGTAGCAAATATTAAGAAGAGGCCCTAGATTTTTGCCGTCCGGGGAAAATTGAGAACGTAGCATTTGCTACCTTCTGTTACGTGGTTAATCCGGTACTGGTCTAATGGACAGTAATGACCGTCTCAGCATTAACCTCGATTATTGCGAGAAACCGCCTAAAAACTGCAATCAGAACAGCCGGTACGCAGTGACCAGAACTCGATCCTGCCTCTCCACTGTCAACAATTTTGGACAGGTAGTAGGAAAATGTTTCAAAATCATTCCCTTGGTGGAGAGAGTGATAGGAGGATGTAGGAGAGAAGTGAAGGAACTGGGTACAAAACTCTGGTCAGACAATTGTTTGAATATGGTGGTGTAGTGTGGGACACACATTTTGAGTATCAAATACAGGGAGTTGGAGCTGGAGCAAAGAAGGGCTGCTAGATTTGTCTCTGGAAATAACCGTAAAATACAACTGTAACCGATATGATAAAACAACTGGAATGGGATTCACTGGAACACAAGAAGAGGGTGAAGAGAGTCATGGGAGTGTACAAGGCGTATATTAGTGATGAGGTGTAGACAGATATTGGTGTAGAATTAAAAATATTGCGTGGAAGGGAACCATGACAACATGCTGCCACTGATTTCTGGTACAAGGTGTGGGAAGATTTTCTTTCATAGGTAAGGGGGTCAGGGATTGGAATAAGTTACCAAGAGAATTGATGAATAATTTACCAAAAACGGTGAAATTTTTAGAGAGCAAAAGTAGGTGAATACAGGAAAGGTGGGAAACTAGTGTGTAGGGAAATTGCCATCAGAGCGTGCGCTCTATCGCAATTAATTAAATATGGTCTCTGATTAACACTCGAACCGCGACTGATTGTAGAGAATGTGTGCGAGAAGAAAATGGAGTGACTAAATTCCAAATGTAGTCGCAAAGTAACAAAAAATTTCGCTGAATAATTATTATATACAGTTAGCACGTCGGTCGTGGCAGCTAGTGGTATGGTTGTATAGGGAGCGTCCATAAACTACGTGTCCCGATTTTGGGGGGGGGGAGGGGGAGCGGTTGGATGGAAAACTACACTGGGCTACGTAGGAGGCCGTAGGGAGGGTTCCAAGCCAGGTCACGTAGCTTTCCATTCAAACTATTTGTCACAGTTAAAATAAGGCACAGAACACACAACAGCATGTGAATATTTATTTCCGTCATTTAATTATATCCGTATGTGATTTACGATAGTCTGACAAGAGAAAACAATACACAGCGTCTTCTGGAATCAGTAGGGGAAAAAGCTACGTGTTATTTAGGGGG